>ML788007.1:365904-379585 GCA_009831015.1 Picea engelmannii
CAGAAGTTATAATTCATTTTACCCGTTGATGGACAAAAATATTGTATGCTACAAATGCAATTATCTTGGTCACAAAGCACGAGATTGCAGATATATGAATGAAGATGTCCCTATGCCAACCACATTATGGAGAAGGAAAGAGAGTCAAAACAATGAAGATTGTCGAATAGCATTGACCGCTGAAGAATGTAAAGAAGAAGATGAATGGTACATAGACAATGGATCTTCACACATGACCGAGGATCAATACAAATTCATCATCTTGAAGAGAAATGGTGGCAATGTTGTATTTGGAGATGACTCATCTGCCAAAATACTTGGATAAGGTGTAGTAGAGCTTGGAAGAAAAAATGTATAAGAAAATAATGTTCTATTGGTTGAAGACTTGAATCATAATCTACTCAATTTTAGTAAAATGTGTGATCAAGGATACACTCTTATGTTTGATTCCCGAAAATGAAAAATCAAAGAAAATAACTCAGGAAGATTGGTTGCAACTACAACAAGAAGAATAAACAACATATAAATCCTATACATGAAGAAGAGAGAGAAGACATAATCCACACAAAAGGATTCTAAGGAAGAAAATGTCCCAAAGACCAAAAATAAGGATGAAGTATTATTGAGTGCCACATGTTTAGGGGGAGCAGCCCCAAAGAAGAGAGTTACATTTTTCCATTAAACTCAGGGGGTGCAGCCCTAACCTTTTCCATTGATGTCAAAGGGGGAGAGAAATTGGGAGCATGATGATAGGGGGAGAATGAGTGTTTCCATCAATGACAAAGGGGGAGATTGTTGAAAGATTAGTTGTTGTCATTGATGTGAACCCTAGTCATGGGATTTGGACCGCAACATTGATAAAGGTATTTGGACATGAAGGAAAATGCACATGCATATACAAAACCCATGAATGGATAGTATACATCTTGTTGTTTTTGGTGGTATGTGGCACGTCATGTGGATCCTCATGGTTGAGGAGAAATGATTTTTTGAAGATGACAAAGTGAATTGAAGAAGGAAGTACATGTAGGCCCTGAAGATAATTAAAGAATAGAATTGCAAAATAAGAAAGTGTTAGGTCGGCCCTAATGTTAAAATGAGGTGACATAAATGGTATAAATAAACATCACTATACATTCATTTTGATACAAGTCAAATTTCATAGGAAATAAGAAGTAAAATAAGGTCAGATTTCAAGGGAGGATGAAGTCTTTTGGTGATGTGCTCTAAGGTATGTTATTTTCAGGTCATCTTACCATTTTTGCTATAAATTTTTTTATAGAACGATTCAGGTGGTGAAATATCTATGTTATTGAGAAGAAATGTCAAGGTACCTTTGGTAAAAATTTCATCTCTTTATTCACTATAATTATGGAGATACACTCTGTGGAAGATAGGGTTTGTAACTAGTCCTGAAGCTAGTCAATAAACAGGTGTTCCGGGTAAAACAGTGATAACTTCTTCATACATTATCCAAATGAAGTGGGACCACTTCCATTGGAAATATTATGGACTATAGTTTCTTGTGTTAGAGTTTAAGAATCATATGTTAAATATTGAGCATGGGGCATGCTGTACAAGTTGGGTCTTCTGAATAGACCAGAATTGGATAAAGTCTACCATTCTTTCTATAACCTCTTTTTGGGGAGGACTCAAGGAGTGAAAATTGGAGGAGTTTCAGAGAATACATTGAGTAATATTATATATAGGATCAGAGTACTCCAAGAATTGAATAATTGTAGAAATTGAAGAAGTCTCAGGAAGCATTATCAGGTTCTATGTGATGATTGGTTGATGGTGATGATTTAATGTAAAGTTTTATTATCTCTCATATATTCTTGTGTGGAAGGAACGGAAAAGGATGGAGAGTTAAAATATCTCTTGATATTGGAGGATTGTATCTTCCTATTGGAGGTTTATCCCTCCCTTTACATTTGGAAGCTGTGGCTACCTTTGGAAGTCATTACTTCCCTTGAACAGTAACTATTGATTATTACTCATATATTGTGCATGGTGTATTATGGTGTATTGGTGTAAATCTTATACTATTGTTCATTGCTCATTGGATATAGTTGAATGGTTTAAGTATAAGTTGAAAAAGGTTTTAAATTGTACTTGATACTGATTCACCCCCCTCTCAGTATCAACATAACTATCTTCCATTGATGGGGAAATTGTATAACTCAAAATAAAGTGGATGCAACAACTTTCATTGCGTAGAACCAAGTGCGACCCAAGAGTAGATCATATTTGAGTGTGGCATCCACCACTTTGACTTATATAGAGAAAATATTTCCCATTATATCCATGGGTAAGGAGGGAATAATTCCATAATGTTTGAAATAATTTCCATCAAAATATTTTAGGATGGTTGGAGAGGTGTGGATTTGTGGATAACCAATGGTTTTCCAACATGACAAAGACATAATCCAAGTGGTATATCCTTCAATGATCACCATAGGAAATATATTCTTGTTCAAACATCAAACTATAATTTGCAATGCCTTTTGGTGTGAGAGATGTAGATCACTCTGTTATGTGTCAAAGTAAATATTGTTAGACTCTGAAGGGTGGATTCCCCCTATGGCTGATAGCAGGATTTCTATTGTGAATGACAACTATGCAATACTTAGAGTGTTGGCATGGTATATGGGTCATGGAAAATATCTTCCACTATGTTATAGTGTTGGGCTACCCAAGAATTCAGATTATGGGTGGTCCATCTAAGTACCCCTTTTGAGAGGATGGTAGGTTTGGAAGCCAGTTTCTTTAATGTGAGAGGTTCATTTGGTGGAGTAGTCAATGGAGGATCCTTAGATGAAGGATCCCCTTCTTGCGATTCATATTTCTTTTCTCTACTGGTTAGTGCCACTTTGGATTTAACCATCATGACATTTGCGGTTGAGGAATCTGCATTGCCTTGGGGTGGGGGTGCAGGAACTTGTGTGATCATTTGTTGTTGTTGGGGGAAAGGATTGGTTAATACAAATTTTTGTGAAGGAGATCCCCCTTGCTCGATATATCGATGAACATAGAAAATGTGGGGATATTATTTGGTGAAGTTTTCTTCCTTACATACAATTCAAGGATATTTCACCTTTCATTTTCCCCCAACATTCAGGTCTTAGGTGTTTTTACTCTCTAGTTGGTTAGAACATTTTTTGGATTTACCATTTTTTTTCTTATTTCCTCCAGATTGTTGGGATGAAATGGATTGAAATGCATTCACCTCATAGGTTTGTGTAGGATATGGAGGAGACTTGGTATTGGTACCAGTCTACGATTTTGTCATAGAATATGATTTTACAGAACCCACTATGCTATCAACATGGGATCCTAGGGTTGGTTTTGACGGATCATTCGATGGTCGAGGAGCATGAGGGGTCATATCATATAGTGTTCCTAAGTGGGAATATACCAAGCCTAAATATTGAGAATGAATGATCCCTTGTTCCTGAATAAAAACGCCTCCCATGGCAACATCTCTAACAATGGGTGGCAATAATGACTTTGTGAAATAATCTTCCATGAGTTGGTCTGGAATAGTGGCTTTAATAAACCTTCGTTGTCATCTCCATTCATGAATATGATCATATATATGAGTGTAGGTGGATTGTTTAAGTGAGGTTAAAATCTCAATATCGATCTCATATCGAATGGGAAGTTGGAAATGTGTAAGAAAATTCATGGAAAGAGAGTTAAAGTAGACAAAGGAGTTACACGGAAACTTAATATACCATTTCATCGTCGAACCTATGAGGTTTATTTGAAAAGTATAAAACGAATGGAATCATACATCAAGGAGTTAGAAGAACACCATATATGGAAGGTCATAATCTTTTTTTTAGGATCTTCTCCCTGTTTTTCGTTGAATTTCGGGATATCGGACGATATTTTGGCAGGATTCTGGGTTTGTTCCCCATTGGAGTCGCCAGTATGTTGTAGGGTAAATGAACCTTGAAAGAGATACCTCCCTTAGGCTCTTCCTAGACCTAATATAGAATATATATGGAAGCTATAGATTTTCCTAGATCTAAACCATACATGAAAAGACCTACAAGTTGATTGAACGAAAGGCTTACCCCATGATCTAACAGTTGTCCTTGCACGCTCCTTAGTTTTTATATTTATTGAAGATACCCTTCACTCTTACCAATATGGATCTTAACACATAGAGACATAAATAAACCTTTCACAAGATCAAATTAATCATGTACAAAGGAATTAATAGATCTAGTGACATAACTTAAGAATAGCAATTCCCTACAAAGATTATAACAATTACATACAATCAAATAAGGAGGAAACTCTTGTGCATATTTTGTTAATGGACAAATGGGTTACAACTTACAATAAAGGAAGTTGATGCATTCCTTTCCAAAGCTCATTTCCCAAGCTCTGTAATCAAACTGGCAAAATACGTTTTATTTCTCCTTTCTCTCCCCTTTTTCCATGAGAGATCCATTATTTATAAGATAGTAGAGATAAGATAAAAGGTTAGTTTAGATAAAATATCCATGCCCAAGATGAAAATATTCTCAAGGTCGAGCCATGAAGAATATAGGGTTTAATCCCATCTCATGAAACCAATCCTAAATAGGAATTAACAGAATCGGTTACGACCTACATTTTTTAAGGGAGAGATTGATCACCATTTGAAAGAGAACAAGGAGTGACCAACACTTTCTATTCACATGATATAAATTCGAAACCAACAACCAAGAAAAAAGGTATTTCAAACTCAGGGTAAAAGTGGAATGATTCAGTGTTTCATACTGCTAACCCCTAGATGATTCCCATCAAGTGATCATATGGAAAATAATTGTATAAAAAGGGGGTATAAAAGTGTCATTGTAGGTATGTTTAAAGATCCATCTCTTATGGGGATATTCCCCCTTATTTCACCCTATACTACCCATATCTCTCATATCAACATGATTTTCTCAAATATTGTTAGATCCCTCAGGTCAGTTGATCCTTGGGTGGTAACTCATCCTAAGGATGTTGAATCATGTGGAGCATCTATCCCTCTCACCATAATCAAGATTTTCAATCTGGTAATCCCATCAACATCCATTGATACTAGTAAAAAAATCCATCCTCACGTGGAATGTGATAAACATTCTTCGCCCATATGGGTTATTTAATCTCTAAGTTCACATGATTTCCTATATACTACGTTTCCTTCCAAAGAGGCCATCCTGAAAGTCATTGTTGTAGGATATTTTCACCCTGCAGAAGATAAAATATGTTAGGCTCTTCCTAGACCTAAGATAGAATAGAGGTGTAAACAACATATTTTCCTAGATATAATTCATACATGAAAATTACATGGTGTAGTGAAAGGCTTACTCAATGATCGAAGGTTGTCCCTACATGCTCCTGGTTTTCTACTTTCATGAAGATCTCCTTTTCTCCTAGTAGCTCATATATGCATAGAGAGAGACATGAAAAACCTTTCACAATATCATACTAATCATGCATAAATCAATGATAGATCTAACAATATATCATAAGACATGAAAACACTAATTCTCCACGACGAAACATAAAAATTACATATACATACAAGTAGAGGAAAACGTCTTGTACACCTTCTATTAATGGAAAAAATAGCTTACAACTTACAATCAAGGAAGTTGATGCTGCAGTCCTTTCCCAAGCTTAGTAATCAATCCCCCAGAATACTTTTTCTTTTTCTTTTCCTCCCCCTTTTCCCATGAGATACCCCTCATTATATAAGATATTAGGGATAAGATAAAATGGTTGAATAGGATAGGATTCCCATTCCCAAGATGAAAATATTCTCGAGGTTGAACCTCGAGAAATCTGGATTTAATATCACCTCTTGAAAACACTCCTAAAAAGGGAGTAACAACCCAGCCACACACTGAATAATTGGCAAGGAGCGACCAATCACTCCTTGATGGAAGAAAAGGAGAGACCATCTCTTTTGGTCACTGGTTGTAAAGGGACAAGAAGTGACCAGAGAAAAAATGGTGTTAAACTCAAGGGAAGAGTGGTATGGTTCATGGGCTCATAATGCTAACCTATGCATGATGTCCATCATGTAGATAGGTGGAATATAAATGTATAACAGATTCCCCCTAAAGTGTGAGGTCAAAAGTGGTGTTTGATAAAATAAATACTTTAGGAATAAAATAAAAAATATTTGAGCGAAGAAACCTGACAAGAAACCATTACAAGTCTGGCATAATAATAACATCCCTGAGGCGGGCATACCCATGCTCAGTAACAAAAACTAAGCATAGCTTCCAAAATAACACACCGTGGATCCATGCATGACACATGTAACTAGTTCATGGCCACGAAAGAATACAATGTGGATCCATTTCATAGGTGAGAGCACAACCACTACCAAGTACACATGTGGATCTATGTCATAGTATTGTTGACAAGATATTTCCCTTGTGACTTTGGGCCAAATCACATCAGATTGAGACTGGATTGAGAAGAATGAAATATTCCCTCACAAACAAACATGAAAACTGATAAATAACTACTTTTTTCTAAGAGAGAGTAGGGAAAGAGAGAAGGAGAAAGTGTGCACCTTAAACCCTTCGTTCGATGTTGATCCCTACTCCTACTTATCGAAGCGCTCATGACCTTGGTCGGAACAATCTTGCAAAATGAAATCAAGAAAAATGTTGCATCAAGGTAATTACATAATCAATTATCATATATATCATGTGTTATATCTAAAGCAAGTATGAGAGTGATAAAATACAATATTTCAATGAACACCAAATTGGAGGGAAAGAGAAATATTCTATTAACACCAAATATCAATGTTAGTTACAACCTGACTCACTTCTAGCATTGCTTGAGAGCCGACTTACCAGGTTCATCCAAAAATATTTCAAGCATCTACTCAGCAATGAGGATCTTCATTAGATATACCAATAAGGATAAGGAGACACCTTATGATTATATAAGAAGGAAGAAACATTGGAAAAGGAGTTTCTAGGTTGGGGGGTGATACTCAGAGGAAAAAGGAATAGGGAAGCTTGCTACATCTCAACAACATAACCTTGAACCAAAATATTTATCCTCATTCTATCCCTCAGTGGTTGTTTTATGTATTCCCCAAGGATTTAGGGAAGTTGGAATTCGTTTTGTACAGGAATGGGGACATTGGGAAACAAGCACAACCAAAAAACAAACCTGAAAATTGGAAATATTTTATTTTTCATTATTTTTCATTGCTTATGTGGGTGTTACACTGACAAGTCGCATATGTCCATGCTTTGCATCAAAGGAGACCATATATATGTGTAAATGACATTTTTTAGATGATTTGCACGAGGAAAGTTGGGAATTTGTCTAACAAGCCAAGGGAAAAGGCTAGGACATGGCACAAATGCATAGGTGTGGCATTTTATGCTATAACAAGTATACAAATCAGTAGTATGACTCAATGCCCAAGAGATATTTGAGGTACTCATGAAAAACTGCATCATAACTTGTGAGGGAATGTCATCAAGGAATGTGGTGTTCCCAACCCAAGGTCTTCATCCCAAATCCCAATGGTATGAATCTACAACATATGAATAAATGAGTTGAGGTCGAGCATGGTAGGAACCATATGATTGTCGGTTAGTGATATATATCGTTAACATATGCGATTTAATCCAGTAATGATGAGGATGGAACCCAAGATACCTAGTACAATATAGTGGGTGTGAATAAATGAGTTCAATTCGAACACTCATAGATTCATCCGATAGGAGCCAATGATGTAAACCCACTGTCAAAATGCAAGGGATTCTGCCACTGATGTATGTGATTCCCAAGGTACTGACTATTTTCTAGATTTCAAGCGTAGATAATGAGTTGGAGATGACAAGATGAAATATATCGAAGGAGGGCCTTGATGTATCCCCCATCAATAAACACAAAATATAGAAATGTATATGGTGTGAAGAATGTAATGGTAGAGCACAACTAATGCAAGGGTGGCCATGATAAATGGTCGAAAGGAAAAAAAATGGCCAACACATGTTAAATTCCCTTGAACAAATCGACACGACAAATAGCTTGATTTGGCAGCATTCACTCAAGAAGGACCAAAACACTCACCATGGGAGACTGGAAGAGTAACCAGTCGGTGGAGTCTGAGAAATCATGGATATGGTAATGACTTAGAGACAATGGATAGCCCAACTATTTGTACATAGATGCAAAACATGTGCATTTTTCAAGGGTGACTCAATAGAATACTTTCATTTGTGAAGATGACTAGATGGAAAAAACCCCACTCTTTTTTGCTTCTTTCATGTTTAAGTGATCGCAAAAGAAAATAAAAGTATGCTCAATGTTCTCACCCATGGATTTTATTATTGAGCCTAGGGCGGAGAATAGTGCTCGATCCATCAGTTTGTATTTATAGGGTTTGAAAAGACAAAGAATACTCCAAAGGTGTTATTTTTCATAAATTTAGTCTCTCAATCCTGAAAAAGGACAAAAGAATACAAGGGAGAACTCTTCTAGCCAACATTGACTAGAGTATTCATTTTTTGTAATTACTCCATTCGGTCCAAAAAAGGGGTAAACTTACACCGAATAGACATCCTTTCAAATCCATTTAACGAGTTTGAAAGAAAACAAGCTCACTCAACAATATTTTCATGTTTAGGGAGTCTGAAAAGAGATTAACGAAGACTCCAAGGTGTACCTTTGTCATGGTTGGTTATGGAGTACAAAAAAAGGGAAATAGTAAGATAAGTTGGAGAGAACAAGTGGTATGCGATGAATTTCTAGGCACAAGGTGTTGAAATTTGGTAGCTTGGAGGTACTTCTGCATTGGAAACGCTCAACATGCGGAAGTGACCAAGCAAAATTTCTCCTAGTGACTTTATAATGTGTTTTTATAAAGTGATTTTATAAAGTTGGGTCTTTTAATTTTTTAATGTAAAAGTGACTTTATGATGTTTTGAGTCACTTTAGTGACTTAAGTGACCTCAATGAATGATTAAGGCATGACCATTGATCTCATGAGGGCAAGATCTAATCTTGACCGTCAATCTCATTGGAAGACCAAGGGTTAGAGAAGTTACAGTTAAAAATTAATAAAAGACAGCTCATTAGAGAGGAGGGTGCACTTTTGAGGATAGCTTGAGGGAAGGTGAAAGGGCACGAATCCCAAGGAGAGTTTCTTTTCTTGTAGGAAGATAATTTTAGCAGCTGGAGTTGGCATGCATTTCTAGACAAGTTTCAACATTAAAGAGGAGGTCGTACAACAAGGAATCCGTACAGTACGGATTTGAGGATGTCGTACAACAAGGAGGTTGTACAATATAGATTAAATGAGGCTGTACAACATTTATTTGTTGGGTTTTGTAGTCACTGTTAGCACAGGGATAGAGGCTGAGTTTTGGCATGGATTTCAAGGTGTTTTGTTGCTGCAAATTAATCCGCACAACAAGGTAAAATTGTTTACTTTTTCTGGGCATATATTTTGAGACATATTTTTGTTGTTTAATGACTAGATAGTTCGTACCTTTGGTCAGGAAATTTGGTTAAGATTTCAAGACTATGTTGTGCAATGGTTATGTGAAATTTCTACTCAGATAGGGTTAAAGTACAACTCATTAAATGTTGATTATAAACCGCTGATGCACTCGTAATTTTTCCTTAAGATGAATAAAGAGACACTCTTCTCAAAATATGTCATATTTTCTGTGTATTTTTTTCAAGTGTTTATACACAATTTTTTCTACCAAATGTGGGTTACTATCTATTGTTCATAATTATATTCCGCTGCTATTTTATTTCAGAACTTGTCTATGGGTATTTTTGTCCATAAAGAACAATAGTATGGTTGTTGTATCATTATAGGAGGCTGAAATCTAATTTAGTCTAAAATAAGATGTATTTCAACATGGTATCGGAGCTAGGGCTCTGAATTTTAGTGGGAAACATTTGGCACTTGGGACAACAAGTGATTTGCTAGTGTATTAGCTTGAAGAAGGTAGAAAAGGTTCTTGGTCAGGTGGACAAAGATGAATTCCAACATCAGGTTTGAAGATATATTAGAGGGGGTCTCCAACTACCTGCAGTGGAGGGTTAGAATCAACAATATTATCAAGGAGAACAAATTTTGGTCGTTTTTGAACACCATTGTGCATGTATTTGCTTCAGATCCCATAGCTCTTGATGTTCATGAGGTGAAGGAAGACAAGACTCAGAGAATCATCTTGGACGGGGTCAAATACCACCTTATTCCACACTTGTCTGAGAAGAAGACAACCAAAGAAATGAGGGATGCACTGAAAGGATTGTATGAGGCTAAGAACGAGAATCGAAAAATGGCTTTCTGGGACAATCTCCATGGAGTTAGGATGGTCAAAGGAGAGAGTGTGGCCACCTACCTCACCCGGGTTGCACAGGTGAAGCATGAGTTGGAAATTGTTGGAGAAGCCATTCCCAACTTAGAGTTGGTGTGGATAGCCCTCAAAGGCTTCACCAAGGAGTGGGAGGTTTTCATCAAGTGTGTGGTGGTGAGAGGGAAGCTCCCTGACTGGAGCATATTGTGGGATGATTTTACACAGGAGGAGATCTGGGAAGGGTCTTAGGAAAAGGCATTGGATGGTGTAGACGACAATACCATTTCTCTTATGGAAAAGGGAAATGAGAAGAAGAAGGACATGAGCAAGGTGAAATTATTTTCATGTCACAAGATTGGCCACTATGATAGTCAATGTCCAAACAACAAGAAGAAGAAATTGGAACCAGAGGTGTCAGCTTCAACATAAGTTGTAGAGTTTGCTGAGAGATATGAGAATGAGTTCTCTCTCATGACTAGTCCCATGGGCAGTGGATGCCTAGCGTTCGAGGACATTGAGTCTTGGTTTGTAGAGAATGGAGCTTCTTGACACATGACTGGGTTGAGGTCATTTTTCCTCGATATTACAGAGATAGGCACAGACTGTAAAGTGAATTGTGGAGTCGGCCCACAACTTGCAATAAAGGGGGTTGGAAGGGTGAGATTCCAACTAGAGTCAGGAGGTCTTCTGGAGGTTTCCGAGGTATTATATATACCAAAGTTGACTATTAATTTTCTCTCAGTGTCAGCTTTGGATGAGAGTGGATTTGGAGTTGTCTTCTACAGTGGACATGTGTTTTTATATCCCATGGGAGAAACTACTGACACATCAGTGATGCTTGGTGTCAAGTATGAGGGATTGTATAGGTTTGGGCAGACCTGTGTTGGGGTCCAGTGGATTTTTGGACTCAGATTCTGTGTTGGAGAGTTGGCAGGTAGCACGGGAGAGAGAGTTGATACATGGGACTCAGTCTTCTTCCGAGACTCTCAAAGGACTCAACAGGCATGAGTCAACACAGATGGATGCTCAAGAGAGTGTGCAATCTCCTATGAGCATGTCTTCAGTTTGTTGTACAACAGAGGTAGTAGTAGAGGCTTCTAGTGCAATGGGAGTAGTGGCTTCCTATTTAGAGAGGAAAGAGACTTCTAGTATAGAGGGAGCATCTATAGAATTTGATGAGATGGAGACAGATTCTGGTGGTGATACTAGAAGTACATCTCTCACTAAGAGGGAGTGTTGAAATTTGGTAGCTTGGAGGTACTTCTACATTGGCAGCGCTCAACATGCGGAAGTGAACAAGCAACATTTCTTCTAGTGTCTTTATAATGTTTTTTTATAAAGTGACTTTATAAAGTGATTTTATAAAGTTGGGTCTTTTAATTTTTTAATGTAAAAGTGACTTTATGATGTTTTGAGTCACTTTAATGACTTAAGTGACCTCAATGAATGATTAAGTCGTGACCATTGATCTCATGAGGGCAAGATATAATATTGACTATCAATCTCATTGGAAGACCAAGGGTTAGGGTAGTTACGATTAAAAATTAATAAAAGAGAACTCATTAGGAGAGGAGGGAACACTTTTGAGGAGAGATTGAGGGAAGGTGAAAGTGCAAAAATCCCAATGAGAGTTTATTTTCTTGGAGGAGGAGAGTTTTAGTAGTTGGAGTTGGTATGCATCCCTAGGGGGACTGACACACATTTCTAGACAAGTTTTAGCATTAAAGAGGAGGCTGTACAACATGGAATCCGTACAATATGGATTTGAGGAGGCTGTACAGTACAGATTAGAGGAGGCCATACAACATTTATTTGTTGGGTTTTGCAGTCACTATTAGCATAGGAATCAAGGTGAAGTTTTGGCAAGAATTTCAAGGTGTTTTACTAGTGCAAATTAATCCACACATAAAGGTATAGTTCTGTACTTTTTCTTGGCACATTTTTCATGACATATTTATGTTGTTTAATGACTGGACAGTCCGTACCTTTGGTCAGGAAATCTGGTCCAAATTTCAAGACTGTTTTATATAGTGGTTATGTGAAATTTCTTCTCATATAGGGTTAAAGTAAAAATCATTAAATGATGATTGTAAACTATTGATGTACGCATAATGTTTCCTTGAGCTAAATAAAGAGACACTCTTCTCAAAATATGTCCTATTTTCTGTGTATTTTCTTCAAGTGTTTATGCATAGATTTTTGTGTCAAATGTGGGTTACTGTCTGTTGTTCATAATTATATTTTGTTGTTATTTTATTGTAGAACTTTTCTATGGGGATTTCTGTCCATAAAGAATAGTAGTATGGATGTTGTATCTTTATAGGAGGTTGAAATCTAATTTAGTCTAAAATAAGATGTATTTCAACACAAGTAACATGACTTGAAGAAATGGATTGCAATAGGACATGGCTAAAAATGGCTACTCATAACAACGTTTCTTGTCCATAGGTGTTGTATATGGTAGAAAATAGATGGATAATGGTCAATCATGGAGGTGGTGTGATAATAAATGGAAGTAAATGGTGATGTAGAAACAATAAGCAGTGGGACAACAATACTAGTAGATTGTGACCATTAAAACAACAAAAATGGAGGGAACCTAAGGTATGATTCTGGCAATATAGACGGTTAATAATGCAAAGAGGGAAATGCAAGGAAAAAACTCTTTGTATATTCTAGTTTAGAGGCACGTACCTCATTTTCAATGGATGTCCCCATCTTAAAAATGTACCTAGAATCCTCTCAACATACATAAACTAGATTCCAAGGTCAACACACATAGTGAAATCCTAAAAAGAATATATATATATATATATATATATATATATATATTATTTTTGGATATGATGTACAAAAAACAAAAGACACTCACACCACATAGTGATGTACAAGGCACTACACATCCTAATGGTTTATATAAAGGGGATCCCATTTCTAGGCTCATGCCAAGGATATTTTGCATAACCAATGAACTTATGAGCCATTGGAGGCATCATATGGCATAATATATCAGGGCCTTGCCACATAGGAACAAATATCTATGGTCAACTATACTCAAAACAAGTGGTTTTGCAAGCGATGAAAGCTCCTAGATGAGTTCCATCAACATGTGAAGGGAATACTAAATGTGAATCTTTGAAGGAAGGAAAAGAAAAGAATGTAGTGGCAAGTTATGAAAAATAAATCTGAGGCAAAAAAGGGTCAAAACTGGGAGGTGGACTAGATGTCGTAGCCAATTCCCCTAGTCTTGGGTTGGAACTCATTGTGATGACTCTCGACGATTCCAAATCAGGGAGGATGGATTCTTGATGATGCTTATCTTTTCTGGGCTTGTC
>ML788007.1:402915-424528 GCA_009831015.1 Picea engelmannii
GACTGTATGTATGACAACCAAAGCTAGATTTTTGACGTGAGAATATTTGAGCTCAGGACCGAATAAGTTTTAACTAAGATAATAGATGACGTTCTCGCAGAGCTCATCATCCTCATGAACCAAAAACATACCAATCATCTCTTCGAATGCGACGATATAAAGCAAGTAATCCCTATTGTAGTCAACAAACTTCAATAGAGGATTCGATACCAAGGCTTTCTTCAAAGAATCAAAGGATTCTTGGGCTCGCTCATCCCAGATAAAAGGGGTGTCCTAGTTTACTATAAACCAATGTAAAAAAGTTATATTTCCCTTGTAAACCTTGAAATTGTTGAATAGTGTGTGGGGGAGGCAATCAAAGTATTGCCTCAACCTTTAACGGATCTACCATGATTCTGGTATCAGAAATTAAAAATCCTAGAACACGTCCAGAACTAACGCAAAAGATGCATTTATGAGGGCTCTATCGAATTCTATCATGACGACATCTTTCAAAAATTAGCTGAAGGTTCTTAGGGTGATCCACTCTCTTATGAGAGTGAGTAACAAGATCTTCAAGATAATCTTCGACTATATGCTTAAGATCATGGAATGCGAAGGTCATAGCACGTTGGAAGGTTTCTCCGACATTTTTAAGGCCGAAAGGCATCTTCCAGTATGTGAAAGTACCCCAAGGACAACTAAATGTCATATTGTGTTGATCCTTGGGTTTAATTTGAATTTGGTTATAACCTGAAAATCTGTCCATGAAAGAAAAGCCTCGCTTTCTGCACATTCGTCGAGAATATGATCATTGAAAGGTGTCGGGAAGTTATCTTTAGGACAGGCTTTGTTCATTTCACGAAATTCCATGCATACATGGATTGTTCCTTGCTTCTATTCAAAGGAATGGGATTGGATACCCATTCAGTCAAGGGAACCAGGTAGATAAATCTAGCATTAAGCAGTTTTTCTACCTCTGCCTTAATAGTAGGGGTCTTCCGGGGATTGACAACTCTAATATGTTGTCGAACAAGCTTAGCATCTGGGTAATTTTTAATCTCATGTTAGATAATTCGAGGCTTGATTCCTGACATCTCTTCATATGACCAAGAAAATACATCTCAGAATTCCTTGAAGAGCTCGATGTAGATCAAGATTTCTTCTGGAGAACAATCCACACCGATGTGTACATTTTCAATCTTGCCAGGGGTACGATAGATATCGATCATTATGGTAGGAGAGATACTCTCCATAAACGATGTGCGTATCAAGTGGAACTACGACGTGACCAACTATCTCACTTAGAGTAGATCAAAAGTCATCTTGTTCGATTCTAGCAAGCTCTGGGAGAAAATAAGAGTGGTGATGCATATCATCCCAAGGTTTGCTAAAACCATTCATGTCCTCGATGATAGCTTCATTCGAGGGAAAAGTCTCATCAAAGAAGTCACGTGAACAAGATGATGAAGTGGCCCACACGGGATTAAGAACGGGGTCCTCCCCATCCGTCTACGAGGTAATAGGATCGAGATCGGTGGAAGAGTCAAGAAATGTTTGATACACTATCTCTACTATCGATAGTGGCATGGCCATTCCGGCATGCGATTGACCTTCACAAGACGCAGGCGAGGAAGGTAGGGTCCAAGGATCATTAAAATAGGAAGTGCGGAAAGGATCGGACCTCTCTAATGAAACATGCTTAGTGGACATGGCGTAAACATGGTGAATCAGTGCCATGAAGTAGAAGGTACCCATAAGGGATGAATACATTCTGACATCGATATTCTTAGTTTCTGACTAAGAATTGTCGACCATAAGGATCGATGGTCCAACATATGCATTGGGGTTAGAATATGCAAAGAATAACTGGTCGATCGTCATGATCTTACCATTGTGAGGGAAACAAAGAGTGCAGAAGATGGATGATATGATGACAATCATAGCATAAGTGCAATTGCATCCTAGTAACAAGTTATAATATAAATGCATCAACCACCTCAACATCCACCTCTACTGTCTTCCCACCTAAATGGACCGGAAAGGTAGGAAGAATACTGTGAGGGCGGAACAAACAACCATCAAAAGAAGTCAACATGGTCATATATTGAGAGAGGGTTGGAGAGTTGAGAGCTTTCAAAAAGATCAGGGACATCACAGATGTTGTAGCACCTTCATCAACAGCCGCACACTTGATGGTATAATTTGAGTAACCCACATGGATTTGGAATGCCACATGGTAAGGAAAGCGAGGCTTCACATCTATGATGTAAAACTTGATAACTTTTGAGCCACTAGGATCTAGAGCTCCTAACGTAGATAGAAAGACATTCCTATGTGAAGGACACATTTGGAGTACCTCTAGGGCCAACATCACACAAGGGGTTTGACCTAGGTCCTCAATAATAGAGTAATTTTGGGAGACTCTATTTGGATTGTGGGTAGAGCGCTTGAGTACTCCTTTTGGAATATGAGGTCATGGGTCTGGTTTTTTGATTTGTAAGGGTGTCTTCGGAGGAGGAGGAGATTCTAGAATAGGTATGGTTTGTGGAGAACTATAATCCCGAGACCGACTAGCTACATTAACCTGAGAATTGAGCATATTGATGCACAAATGGTCATCATCTTGTGCCGGTGGGTTTTGACTCACACCGACCACATTTCCTGCATTTGAGGAACTTGAGGCCATGTTCTTATTATGTGGAAAATGATTCATCATCATGGTGGGTGGTAGAGATAAGAGCCTTGCAACTTCTTCAAGTTTGGGGCATAAATGAGTAAGATGATCATATGAACAAAGCTTACAGGGAAATTTCACCTTACGCCTTTCTTTCTTTCCCTCACCAACATTGTTATTCGTTCTCTCATTATTACCATTATTCCTAGGTTTATTATTATTTTTCCCACCCTTACGATTATTATTACGTCCCTTCTTCTTATTCCTGCTTGGTTGCTGGTTACCATTTGGGTCGGTTGACGATTGCATGAAATTTACATCCGTCGAATGAGTGGGATTGGAAGACAGATAAAGTTGGCCCTCCTGCAGACTGGTTTAGAGACAACTCTTTCAAATGGCTTGTCACCGAGTCTGCGGATTTCACATTGGTGGAGCCTACATTTCCATCGACATAAGGTCCGAGATTTTGTCTAGGGTCATAGTTTGATCTCGACGTGTCCAAAAGAATCTCGTATAGCATCCCAGACTGAGCATATATAAGATCTAATTGTTGGGATTTGAAGATTGCTTCTTCCTTAGATATAACCCCAGATGTAGCAACATCCTTCGAAATAGGAGGCTGTAAATACTTAAGGAACCATTCTAATAGGAATTCCAGGGGTATGCAGGTATTGATCAACCTCTTTCATCTACGCCACTCCTAGATATGATATGAGATATGAGTGGATTTGTCCTAGCGTAAGTTCGACATAATTTATAGGCCAACATTGTAATGAACTGACAGTTGGAAGTGGTTAGGGAAGAATAGCACCATCTGACTAAAGGTCTCATATGACCCCTTAGGTAGCTCGAGATATCATTTCGTGGCAACCCCTATGAGGGTGCGTTGAAATAATCTTAATCGAATGGAATCGTCGTTAAGGGAATTCGAAAAGCACCATAAGTGAAAAGTGGTAACGTGATCACCATGGTCCTCTCCATTCTTGCCTTCGCATTTTGGAATATCCGAAGGAAGATTCGTGGGAATGGGGGGCCATGTAGGATCATGACACACGAGGTCATTCATAAACTTTGACAAGTCTGGTAGGTTGAGTGTGGCCAGAAAAGGGAGACGAGGTTGTGGCATCTAGCCCCAAGCTCCCTGGAAAGATTGTGCTTGGGGAATTGCATCCCATCCAGGGTTCTGGTAAGCACCATGGCCCTGTCTAGGATTGTAAGACCCTCCTCCAGGATGATTCATAAGATTTTGGTTGGGCACCATTCTAGTAGGAATGTTCTGATGAGGGTTATAAAAATTTCTCCCAGCTGGAGTGGCTCTGGTTTGGGGGTTGCCCAAGGTGTGAAAATGACCTACTCCAGGTGTGACCCTAAAGGAAAAATGTGGGTTCATCATGCCAAACGTGTTGTTTAGAATCGACATAGAGTAGGTGGGTGTAAATGATGGACCATAAGAAATAGTTTGTCCTCCAGGTTGGTTACTCCATCCATAAGCAAGAGGATTAGACCCGGGGTTAAAAGAAGGAATGCCTCCCACTGTAGGATTCACTTGAGGGATATAAGAGCCACCAAATGAGAATGGAGTATAAGGAGGAGTTGTGCCCCCAAGTCTAATGCTAGCATTAGGGCTAATGACTGGGATGGAGTTTGAAAAGTGTGATGTAAAATTCAACATACCATAGGAAAAAGGACTAGAGGACATCGGGATGGACTGAACATTATAGCCCGGTGAGTGACCAATATACCCAAATGGGGTCATGGCAATAGGTTGAGTGTTCACTATAGGATGGGAAATGGTAGATGTGGGAGTCAAAGGGCTCCCAATATCTTGATAACTCAGTTCAGTACTCATCCTTGTAGAATCAGAAGTCTGATAAGTGGAGGTGTGTGTACCACGTTTTATAACTCTATGCCTTTTAGAAGGAAAAGACTTGAAATGTGGTGGTAACTATAACAAGCGGTGAGACCTACAGGGAAGTTGGTCTCTCTCCATGATGACTTAAGACTCAATATATAAAAGCAAATCCTAAGGCCAACTAGTAATCAAAGAGCACACCAAAATAATCAAACGACCAATATGCACACAAACAGGATAAAGTGGCTGAAAGGGGCCTCCCTCCCTAAAGTAGGTATGCCTCTCCCAAGAGGGGTCTGAGACTCCCTGCTAAAGATCAGAGGTATCATAATCACTTATAAGGGCCCTCATGGGCTTAACAACTAGTCGGTTAGATCCCCCTGGAGAGGTAATCCTCCATAAAGGCTATGTGTTTTCCGAACCTTATCTGAGCTAGGGTACCTGCAGAATAACCTCTGCAAGTAACCTATGTGGAACCTAAGTCAAGAAACTAAACAACCACGATATAACTGATGCATAGGTGAACAATCGTAAGTCAAGTCCAGCATATGGGCAGGGTAGAAAAACCTGAAACCTTAAAAGCACCACTTCACACAGAGGTAAGGGCACTATTAACATCCCCATAAATATATCTGATGCTAAGAAGGTATCGAGGGGATATCCCTTTAACCAACCTCACGCGACCTTGCGTTTAACTCCAGTGTAAGAGGAGCCTCCTGATATTATTGATTATACAATGGATTTCTCCACTCCTTTATTCAAACACATATGCTGATTTAATAGCCTTGGAGAATTTTACTCACAAAATCCTATTCCAAGGCACTAAATCCTAGGCTAGTTTGTGCACCCTAGAAAATAAAATCGTTACTAATAAATTTTAAATTATAGCGTTAATTTTAATGGCCTTGCTTACTCAAAAGGTGCGGACGTGAAACTAGTGATGTTATAACTCAACAAGTAAAATAAATGAATATGAATACAATGCAAAGTCCTAACTTCAATTTCTAATAAATTATATGCTTCTTAAAAATGCAATTTTCAATTCAATTATGTAATTCTAAATAAAAAATAAATTTTTCTTTACGTGCACTAAGATAAATGGAAAAGACTCAAAAGATCAAAATTCCAATCAATGTAAAATGCCTAATATTTTTGTATCTTCAATATAAGAAAAATGAAAATGCAAGCACTTGACAACAACTTGATATAAAGACTCTAATGTATATAGGTAGAAACGACCTAAGTAGGATATCAAGGAGAAAAAACACCCAACCCAATGTACAAGGACAATCAAAATGAAAAGATGATGAGAAAGGCACTGCCCAAAAATTCAACCAAAGACAGGTTTCATGTCATTCCAAAGACACTTAACAATCACTACAGAGACCCAAGAAGACTTAGCAATCACCAAAACCTACCCAACAACCACCAAACCCAACAGACAAGAAATAAAGGATGATGCACATGTTTTTTCAAGGGGAAAGAGCGTATGTACACAACTTGCAGAAGGACATCACACATATGTATGCGACTGTTAAGAAAAAACCTGTGTATATGTGTGAAAACATAGCTAGGCTAAGGAGAAGGCTAAAATACTCAGAATCAGTGTGAACAGAGGCTGTCAAGCAATCATACGAGAAGAAACTCAATATGAATGAGAGAAATCTAAGGAGAAAAACACTCCAAACCCCAAAAAAGAAGAATCAATCCCTAGTATGGTCGCCAATTCTGTTACAAGGAAAATATCTTTATGGCTAGGGGTAAACCACAACAGACGGAAATGACTGCAGAAATCAACTCTATTCTCAAGTATGCTATATAAAAAAATATGCTATCAAGACAAGATAAAAGACCTACCTCGTCCAGACATTTGATGAAGTCCACCATTGAGCACTTGAACCAAAGCAATATACCTGCAACTAGTCCTCAACAACCAAGCAACACAAGCATATGGTGATAATATATGATGTTATCACATTCAATAGAATAATCCATAAAAATTCATAACAAATATGCTCATGGAATAATAATTCAAATATTTGAAAGATATCAATTGGACGAGAAAAGAGTATTTCTATTAAGATATAATCAACATAAGTGAATAAGTTACATACTTCCGTGTCGGCACGGTTCGGAACCAAGAAACTAAGATCCTTCCATATGGGCCTCCACCACTTAAATCCTCCACCAAAGGCAATCTCATATAAGAGAAACAATTAAGTTCTCAAGAAATAAGGGAAGATCTTGGGGGATGAACAATGTGTTCAGACTTAAAGGACAAAGGGATGTAGACTCAATGTGAAGTGAATAATTCCTCCAGAGTAACTTTGCTCTCAAAGTTGAATCCTTTCTCCTCTTTTAGATAGCTCGGATTTGACCCATTTATATCCTTCAAGTGGAACTGAATGGTCGAATTAGAATGTTTCTAGTATATGGAAGGCCAAGGATCATTGATCTTGTGACGTGACATGGAAGCTCAACACCATTTTTTAATTTTGGCCACATTTCTCGATGTACGCGGGCTATAGTGGTGCAACCTGCGTATACACATGCTATATAGTAGTCAAGGTGTGTATATGTGGAAAAATTGTATTTTTCGCTATGGGATTTGTAAAAAGGGACTTCAAGTCAGCGTAGGAAAATGGAAAAAGGCCTTATGTGCAAGATTGCATGGGGTGAGACAAATCTTCCTATAACAAACTTGAAAAAGGAATTTCACTCAAAGATGAGATGAAAATCGAGAGAGTTGGTTTTGTATAAACAATGAAAGAAAATCTAAAGGAACACCCAACAAATTTTTAAAAACAAAAGAAACTCTCTTACAAATATTCCATCAACACTTAAACGCTCGAGGGAATGAGGCTAGATAGTTTAGACTGTACCCACAAAAACAAAAAGATTTTTTAATAAAATCAACAAAATGGAACACAAGTAAAAATTTCAAAATGTCTTTGAAAAATTTGGAAGAAATAATTGTTAGGACGGATCTAAGAGAGATCTGGAGGACTGTAGAAAGAACATACACATATCTAGGATTTTTCTGAAGGATGCCCCTTCAAAAATTGCTATTGTATCCTAGTCACACCCTGTTAATTATTAGAGGGTGAACCAAAATTCTTGGTCTCTCTTGATAGAGGTCTATAGGGAGACCATAAAGGTCTGGTCCCTCATGTAGTGTAATTTTCAGGGTGGTCACTTCCGAAAATGGGGAAGATTGCAACCAAAAGGTCTTGTTCTCTCCCTGTAATGCATACACTCGCGACCAAAAGGTTTTGGTCTCTCTATGGACACAAATAACCTGTGACCACAACAGTAGTATGTGAAGAACAACAGATCTAAAGTATATATATCAAATCTCATATCTTCACACATAGAGACACAAAAACATTTCACAAGATTACACTAATCATGCATAAATCAATGATAGATATAATAATATATCATAACACATGAAAACATTAATTCTCCATGAGGAAACATAACAATTACATATACATCCAAGTAGATTAAAATGTAATGTACACCATCTATTAATGGAACAAATATATTACAACTTACAATCAAGTAAGTTGATGTTGAAGTCCTTTCCCAAGTCCCTTGCCCAAGATTAGTAATCAATCCGCCAAAATAAGTTTGTTTTTCTTTTCCTTCCCCATTTTCCCATGAGAGACTCCTCATTATATAGGATATTAGGGATAATATCAAATGGTTGAATTGGATAGGATTCCTTCCCAAGATGAAAATATTCTCGAGGTCGAACCTCGAGAAATCAAGATTTAATCTAATCTCCTGAAACCACTCCTAAAAAGGGAGTAACAGCCTAGTTGTGCATTAAATAACTAGAAAGGAGTGACCGATCACTCCTTGAAGGAATACAGGGACAAACCATCTCTTTTGGTCACTGGTTTTAAAGGGACAAGAAGTAACCAGAAAAAAAATGGTGTTAAAATCAAGGGAAACATGGTATGGTTCATGGGCTCAGACTGCTAACTTTGAATGATGTCCATTAGGTAGATAGGTAGCATATAAATGTATAACAATCATGGAGTCCATTGATAAGCCCAGAGAATATGATAATCATCGAGAATATACCCTCCCTGATTTGGAATTGACAAGAGTCATCATGATTAAATTCAACCCGGGACTGGGGGTATTTGTTGGAGCATTCAGTGAAACCCCTAGTCTTAACCCTTTTCCTCCTTAAATTTCATCTTTAGAACTTGCCAAAAAACTCTATTCTACCCCTTCCATCGAAGATTCATGTTTCATACCTCCTTCATGTCTTGATGGATCCCATCAAGGAGCTTCCATAGCTCATGAAACCACTCATGTTGAGTATCTCTGACTGCATAGATTCATTCCTGCATGGCATAGCCCTGACATGATGAGCCATATGATGCCAATAATGGCTCATGAGTTCATTGATTATGAAAAATATCCTTCTCCTGAGCCCAGAAATGGGATATACTTTGCGTAAATTATAAATATGTGTAGTTCCTTGTACATTGGTGTGTGGTGTGAGTGCCTTTTGTTTTGTGTACATCATATCTAGAAAATCCAAAAATATTTTCTTTTTGGGATTTCACTATGTTTTTTGACCTTGAAATCTAGTTTACATGTGTTGATAGGATTCTAGGGACATTTTTCTTACAATGATGGGGACATCCATTAAACTTGAGGTATGTGTTCCAAAACTAGCATTTATGGATAGGTTATTCCCTGCATTTCCCTTGCATTATTAACCATCCATACTCCCAACACAATGCCTTAGGTTCAAACCAGACTGATTCCAACATTAGGAACTCTTTTTTCACATCGTAATTAGGATGGTGGTGCCTAACCTGCATGGGAAACCTAGTTAGCAACCATATTTCCATTTAGTTCCCACACTGCAATTTTATCATAGGCCCGAGAACCCTCCATAGTGCTTACCCCTGAAATTGAGTCACATTCACTCTCTTTCCTTAAATTTTTTGAGCCTTCCTAGAGGGAGTTCCCACCATTTTTGTTGTTTAAATGATTGCACTTTATTAGTATTGTTTTCTCGCTTCTTATTGTTGCTGTATCACCATTTTCCTCCATTTCTTATTGCACCACAATCATGCTTGACTACTATCCATCTATTTTCTCCCATTTTATAACACCCCTGGACAAGAACTGTTGTTACGAGTGGTCATCATTTGTCCTATTTATTTTTGCAGTCCATTGATTAAGTCATGTTCCATGCACCTAGAACTTCATTGCAAACCATGCATTTTCTCCAACCAAGATTACTATTACCCCTTTGTCGGAATTGGTAACTAACCATAAAAAAGGTACACCCTCACATCTCCTTTAATATTTTTCAGACTATATAAAAATGAAAAGATTGTCGAGTGAGATTGTTTCCTTTCACACTTGTTAAATGGATTCAAAAGGATGTATATTCAGTGTAATTTTATCCCCTTTTTAGACTAAATGGACTAATTATGAAAAATGAATACTCTAGTCAACCTTGGATAGAAAAGTTCTCACTTGTATTTTTTTATATTGTTCTGGGCTCGGGGGACTAAATTTACAAAATAGAATACCATTGGATTCTTCTTTAAGTTATTTTTAGAATCTCTAAACGTGAAAAGGCAACTGAGTTTACCTTCTCTAGACTTCTAAATTATACATTGAAGGACCCATATGGGATCGAACCCATCTTTCGTCAGGTTCATTAAACATGTGATGAGGTACTCTTCGAAGATGAGCTATATCGAGCATATGTTATCCTCCTCAAGCTCGTTAAAAAAAAAGGGTGCTCTTAGCTCATGGTGGGGGAAAATTTGAGAGGCTTTCAATATAGTCATCTTCACAAATGGCAGCCATCTGTCCAATTTCCCTTGAACAACGCACATGTTTTATGTCTATGTACCATAATTGGGCTATCCATTGCCTCTGAATCACTACCATCTCCCTGTGTTTTTAGACTCAATCGACTACTCACTCTTATAGTCTCCCATGGAGAATTTTTTTGTCATTATCGAGTCAATGCTGCCAAGTCAAGTTATTTTTCGTGTCGCTTTGTTCAAGGGAAGTTCTCCTATGTTGGCCATTTTCAATCCTTCAATGCATTTATATCAACCATCCATGAGTTAGTTATGCTATACATTTTACACCATCTACCTTTGTTTTTGTCGTGTCGATTGATGGGGGATACATCAATTCCCTCCTTTGATGGATTTCATCTTATCGACACCAAATCATTATCCAGGATCAAAATCTAGAAACTAGTTAGTACCTTGGGTCTTGCAAACATCGATGGAGACTTCCCTTGCATTTCTAGAAGTGGGTTTACATCATTGGAACCTATTGAATGAGTCACTAGTGTTCGACTACAACTCATCTCTTCACACTTGTTATATTGTACTAGGTATCTTGGGGTCCATCATCATCATCGGTGGATTCCCTCACCTCTGTTAATGGTATCCAGTAATGACTAGTAATCAAACAATTTCTACCATGATAGACATCAACTCATCTGTTTGCATGTTATAGATTCATACCATTTTGGTTTTGAGACAAAGACCTTGGGTTGGGACCACATGATTGCTTTACAACATTCCCTCCCAAGTTGCAATGGTGTAATTCACGAGTTTGTCAAAGATCGCTCGGACATCGAGTCATCTCACTAATTTTTATGTTTTGACATAGATCCATATTTGTACTTGGTCATGGCTATGTTCTCACTTTCGACATGGATCCACAGTGTATTAATTTGTGGCCATGATCTAGTCAATTGCATTATGCATCGATCCACAATGTACTATTTTTGGTGGCTATGCTTAGTTTCTATTATTGAGTATGGGTATGCCAACCTCGGGGATGTTCTTCTCTGTGTGGGAATGATGCTAGCTTCTTCCCATCTTCATTTTCCTAAATCTCCATAACTTTTGTTCGTAAAGTATTTCAATGATTAGACACCTCTTCTGACCTCATACTTTTGGGGGCATCTATTATACAATTATTTTCCACTTGATTACCTAATGGATATTCTCTAGAGGTTAGCAAGATGAAACATTAAGTTATGTCACTTTTCCCTTGAGTATACATGATCCTTTTTCCTAGTCTCCAGTTGTACTTTTACAGATCGTGGCCCAAATTGATGTTCATGTCTTTCTCTCTTGCAAATCACGATCGATCGTATCCTGCAGGAATGCAGAGCATGACCGGGTCTGTTACTCTCAAATTAGGAATGGTTACAGTGAGATGGAATCAAGCCCATATTTATGGTAATTCGACCTCGAGAATCTTTTTATTTTGAGTGTATAAGAGTTATCCACTATCTGATCTCTTTCATCCTATATATTGAGGGTCTCTCATGGGAAAAAGGGAAGGAAAAGAAAGAGTAAACTTATAATGTTAGGTTGATTATGGAGCTTGGGCAAGGAAATTGGGAGAAGCTTCATCAAGCTATTTGTTTGTATGTTGTAATATTTTTTCTTTATGAATTAAGAATATGCACATGATTTTCCTCTCTAATTGATTGTATATGGAGATTACAATATTTATAAAGAGTTAATATTTTAATGTCTTTATGTCATATTATTAGATCTATCAATGATTGATACATGTTACATTTGATCTTGTGAGAGGTGTTTGTTGGTGTTCTTATGCATGAAAATCTATGTTTGTGAAAGTGGAGGATATATTCAAAGGAGTGAACTACCAAGGAGCATGCAGGGACAACCATCAAAGTATCATGTATGCTTCTCATCCTCGTATCCCATATATCTTTCTCATGTATGATTCATATCTAGGGAAATCTACAGTTTGCATCTCTATTTTTTCTTAGGTCTAGGAAGAGCCTAAGGGAGGTAACTCCTTTGAAGATATTCTCCACTGTCATGAAGGTATATCTGCATGCATAAGAACATCAACAAACACCTCTCACAAGATCAAATGTGGCATGTATCCATCACTGATAGATATAATAATATGACATAAATACATGAAAATACTAACTCTCTGTAAAGTTTATAATCACCATATACAATCAATTAGAGGGGAAATTCATGTGCATCTTCTATTAATAAAGCATATATATTACAATTTACAAACAAATAGCTTGATGAAGCTTCTCCCAATTTCGTTACCGAAGCTCCATAATCAATATGGCATTATAATTTTACTCTTTCTCTTCCTTCCCTTTTTCCCATGAGAGACCCTCAATATATAGGATGAAAGAGATGAGATGGTGGATAACTCTTAGACACTCAAACTAACAAGCTACTCAAAGATGAATTACGAGAAATCTGGGCTTGATTCCATATCATTGTAACCATTCCAAATTCGAGAGTAAGAGACCAGATCAGGATTTGCAAGAGATCAAGATGCGACCATCAGTTTGGGTCACTATCTATAAAATTATAGCTCATGACCAGGAAAACGTATGGTGTATATTCAAGGGAAAAGTGACATAACTTAGTGTTTTAGCCTGCTAACCTCTAGAGAATATCCATCAAGTAATCAGGTGGCAAATAATCGTCGCATCCTACAAGAATGCAGGGCACGAATGAGTCTATTACTCTCAAATTACGAATGGTTACAATGAGATGGGATCAATCCAAGATTTCTCATAATTTGACCCCGAGAAGATTGTTATTGTGAGTGTCTAAGAGTTATCCACAATCTCATCTCTTTCATCCTATATATTGAGGGTCTTTGTTGTAGTCCAGGCAATTGAGGAAGACATCCAAGAGAGACTACAATGTGAAATATATTAAGAAGATGCACGAATAACAAAATAAGAAGAGATAATTTAGGGAAGGAATTCCATTCCAAGTTTGTACTCCATCTTTAGGGTTATTTATACAATAGATGAATGGTTGGAGCGGTTGCACCCGCTCCAACTAATCCTTTATTTAGTTACATTTACCACTAGTTACATACATTTACTTATCTTTATCCACTTATTACATATTATCATGTAGTATAATGTCTAATAACATATATGTGATGACTATTAGGGCCTAAGAGGCCCCCTCAACATCTCCCCCTCACTTAATTCCTTACTTGTGCCGAGCAAGCGTGCACCAATGTTCTGAGTCTCTGCTGCTACAAAAGTATCCTCATTGTGTACCACCCATGCATACCGGTCTGCATAGGTAACTCAGCCGCAACAACTACCAGCTAAATAGGGTGATAGATGTATACAAGATTTACTATGATTAGTCTCTACTGTATCTGAGTAACTATATATTACAAGTATCATTTCCTCGATCTCCATGTTCTCCATTCCTCATTAAGAGTTGTTATTGCCAATTCGATCGCTCATTTTAGACCTATACTACTTACGCGCTCTTTTGGGCTGTCGCTCTGGGAGTATTTGTTATAGAGGATAGATAAGGGTCTATGCCATCGATCACTTATACCATTCTTTTTTTCCCATGACCCAAAAACTATTATACAAGTCTTATACTCAGGGGATCAATCAATTTGATGTTCTCATCATCATGTTTTCTTTTTATCTCTCCATGTGTGTGTGTCTATGAAAATATGTCTCTCTTGGATGCCCTTTAACCACTGTCGACATGTTCATCATCGATGCTCTGTATTTTATTTCTTCTCTATTGCTCGTCAAACTTGAATGTGCATCTTTATGCTTTTCTAGTATGTGGAGTCTGCATTTGGTATTACATGAAGGAGTACTTGACTACAACTTGACTCAACAACTCAATAAACACTTATTTCTACCAAACTTTTACAACTCAATACTAGAAATCGACTTACATTATAATATAATGATGGAGGGGATATCCTTCCTCGACTTACATTACAATGATGGAGTGGATCTCCTTCCTTTGAAATACACACGTTTAACCCCTCCTTTTTATTTTAACTTTTTTGAAATTGCAACGGACAACATAACGATTTTCCCTTTCGACTAACAATACTCAACTTTTAAGTCGACTACACTCGAATATTAATTTGACTCGACATGACTCAGGTTGACTAGATAAACTTGACTCATTTGAGTGAACTATGTCCTCCATGTAATTATTTTTATACACAAGATTCCATGGGTATAAGTAATATCTTTAACATCTAGCTTGCATAGTGGTCGAAACTCTCTATGGTGACTAGCTCGTCATTTTAGGTCGGTCATCATCATTCAAGTCGAGTTGACCCCATTTGATCAAGACTTTGGGTTGATCGATTCTCTTTGCACTCATGGTATTGAGTTGAAATCTATATATATTCTTTTCACTTATGGTACGAGATAAACTTTCTATATATATTCATTATCTTTATTCAATTATAATAACACTGCCAATTCACAGAAATCTCAACTATAGCCATATTAACCTCCTCGCTCATTAACTGTAATCTTATAACCGCCAAAGAAAATCTATCTGTGGTGACCCTAGGCTTGTCATCAACTTCAAGTGTAAGCTGGGGTTATTATTTGACCAACAAGAACCTGAACAGTAGACTCTGACCCCTCATTCTAGTGTTGTTACTAGATCGTTGGATTGGCAGTCCAGTACCGTAATCAACCATCTAGGTATGGATTGGCACAGGACACAGATATCATGACTAAAACACCACACTCTTCAATCAAATCCATATCTTTGTTGCCATCTTTGTCCATTAAAACAAGGGACACAAGTGTGTCAACATTTCTTCCTTATATTGAATGATAGCGAGAAAAGGAATGGTGAGATCAATAGTTCCTCTTTAATAGAAGATTATTTGTTTCCACTAGATTATTATTCAATCGAGAAACATTAATTCTGTATAGGTTTGTTTGTATACGACCAAACTAAAAAATCATCGAGCTTCACACAACAATGTATCTCAAGCATCAATGAATGCATCTTTTGAATTGCAAGTATTTCATCTCGTTCTTTTGAAAACTTCTTCCCACTAAAGCGGCAACGAAACCAAATTTTATAGTCCAAACAATTGATGAAGACATCCAAGAGAGACATATCATGAACATTCACCTATAACCCAAAAGAAGAGAGAATTTAGGGAAGGAATTCCATTCCAAGTTTGTATTCCATCTTTAGAGTTATTTATACAATAGATGAATGGTTGGAGCTATTGCACCAGCTCCAACTAATCCTTTCTTTAGTTACATTTACCACTAGTTACAAACATTTACTTAGATTTATCCACTATTAGGGCATAAGAGGCCCCCTCAAGAGGTTTTCATGGGAAAAAGGGAAGGAAAAAGAGAAGGAAAAGAAAGAATAAACGGAGCTTGGGAAAGGAAATTGGGAGAAGCTTCATCAAGCTATTTGTTTGTAAAGATTTTTTCTTTATTAATAGAAGATGCACATGACTTTACCCTCTAATTGATTGTATATGGTGATTATAATATTTATATAGAGTTAATATTTTCATGTCTTTATGTCATATTATTAGATCTATTAGTAATTGATACATTTTACATTTGATATTGTGAGAAGTATTTTTTGGTGTTCACATCTACATTCATAAAAGTGGAATATATATTCAAAGGAGTGAAGGACCAAGGAGCATGTAGGGACAACCATTGAAGTATTAGGTATGCTTCTCATTATCCTATCTGATAGATCTTTCTCATATATGATTCAAATCTAGGAAAATCTACAATTTTCATCTCTATTCTGTCTTAGGTCTAGGAAGAGCCTAAGAGAGGTAACTCTTATAGGGTACATTTATCCTATAAAAAATACCCATTAAAGAGATGAGCACGGGGTATCAATTGCATGTGAGTATGGGAAGCTCTTGGGCCTCTTTTGGTCAAAACCAAGCCAAGGGCAAAAAAGTGAGATTCTCAATTTTCAAATCTGAAAGTACATTTTGGTACCCATATGAGAGATGAACAAGGGGTATCAATCACATATGACTTTGGAATGTTCTTGAGTCTCTTTTAGTTCATCTCTAGTTGATGCCCAAAAGTGAAATTATTGGTTTTTGAATATAAAAATAGATTTGAATACCCATTGAGGAGATGAGCACAGGGATCCAATTGCTCATGACTCCAAGTTGTTCTTGGGTTTTTTTTGGTCAACCCCGAGCAGAGTCACAAAAATTGAACTTGTCAGTTTTCAAATCTAAAAGTAGATTTAGACACCCATTAGAAACATGAGAATGGAGTCATGATCACATGGAACTCTAGGTCATTCTTGTGCATCTTTTGGTCAATAGAAGCAAAGGTCTAGAAAGTGAAATTCTTAATTTTTAAATATAAAAGTAGATTTGCATACCACTTGAAGTGATGAGCATAAGGTTTTGGTCACGTTGTGAGTCTAAGTTGTTCTTGGGCCTCTTTTGGTGAACCACGAGTCTGCCTAAAAAGCGAAATCCAATTGAAAATCTTTTTTCTTATATAAATTTTAAATAAAAGAATATTAACCTGTAGAACATATTAATTTATTTGATATTCAAATCTGTAGAACATATTAATTTATTTGATATTCAAATCTATAAAAATAGAAATGGAAGAAAAAAAATAAAAATTGAAGGAAAAAATAAATAAATAAATAAACCTACCACAAAGAAAAATAACACAAATTGAGTTGATCATGATGATGAATAAAAGGTTGATGGCAATAATCATGATGAAGATGATGAAAGGAGTGAGTCTACAATTCTTTCTAAGTATTGAGTACAAGAATGACCCGACATGAGTAATGGGTAATAAGTGATATTTTATCTATCTATATGCAATTTATATGGAAAAAAGGTTTTCTTTTAAAGGTAAAAAAGAATAAATACATTAGAATTTCATATTAAAAATAATTGAATTTAATGTTATATTTTATTTAGATATTAAACTAGTATATGAGATCTATCTATTTATTTATGTCACAAGAATTCTCTTTTATATTGTGATTTGAAAGTTTTTTTTGTTTAAAGAGGTGTACATACCTTACCATATCGAAATTCAAATTTATAATATTTAAAGAAAAAATACATGTTCTTAATCATTAAAATTACTTAAAATATACATTTACGCATTTCTCTACAAAAATATACATGAACTATATTTTCAATGGATTTACGACTTTATTAGAAAAAATAAACATGAAGCATACACATGTTGGGAAAGTGACAACTATTTGACCTGAATTGGTCTAGTTGTTCACTGTGGTTTCTCCAACAAGATATTGTTGAAATTACTCAACAAATATAGGGGCAATATTCAATGTTTTCAGTTTTGCATAACTGAAGGAGGAGGTGTATAAATATCAATGCCTTAGAGGCATTTGCTGAGCAAGGGCTTCAAGCCCTCTCCTGGGCTGCCCGGTTACTTAAGGCAGATGTAATCTCATGGTTTCTGCTAATAGAATGATTCTACCATTGTCCTGTGGATGTTTCCCTCTGGAGGTTAGAGGATTTTACCACGTAAATCCTTTTTCTTTTGTGTGATTGAATGGATGTGTGTTTATCCCTTTGTTTTCTGCATTCTCTACTACATATGTGTGATCTTTGTGGGTGTTTCAATCCTAACAAGTGGTATCAGAGGATAGATTTGAATGAACTTGTTTTCGGATATGTGAAAGGATGGTCAAGCCAGTCATCAAAATCACTGCAAAGAAATAGAGAGAGTCGCGGTGGAGTTAACACATAGATTAGAGTGACTGTGTTGAGATCATTGTTGCCTAGTTGAAGATATTCTTACATGGAGGAAAGGAGCACTAGATCTCCTATCGAGAGAGAGTCCACGTGTTGATTATAAGGAAACAAGATGGAGGGTTATAGTCGAATGCACGACTCTTGATCTATTGACTTGGAGGAGCCCAACTACAAGGAATTCTCGCGGAGGTGAAGCATAGCATTAAAGGATCTCCCAAATGGGTTTTCAATTCCAACGACAGTCATGGAAGATTTGTCAAGGAAGAAAAATGAGCAGATCCCTATGCTTAGATCGATTTCATGCTCTCTCGAGCTCTGTCACTGATGGAATCCAAGAGGGACCACAATTTAATTGGAGAACGAGATTATTATTGTGGTTAAGAATTTTTTGTTGCAGTGTCGATTTCCACTTTCAGAACTTATGTTAGCCTAATAAAGAAGCCGAGAGACATCAACATCATTTTGGTTGGCATTGGGATGAATGAAGATCTCATTGTCTCGATTTGGGTTTGAAGCAGAATAGTGAGGCGTTCCTCAACTCTCAATAACCCATTGGGCTTCATGTGTTGGAGGACCTGTGTATCTACGCATAAATAACTTGACTTGTATTGGATCCGCCCATTCATCCCAAAAATGAATCACTATCGGAATCCCCTTTATCATACGCTCCATTGGTCGATGCACCAAAGCCGAAGCCAAATTCGTTTGGAGATGCGAAGCTGTGGAAAGTGTTGTGTGCGGGTGCAGTCTGCGATGGAGATATGATCTCTATCTTCGGAGGAAGCCACATTTGGTTGGACCATGTATCCTTGTCTAGTTGTGATGACAGTCTCATTGAATGTATCATGGGATCCACTGTAATTACCATCTCAAACAGTTATTTCAATCATCACAATGAGGTAGTTACATTGAGGAATTTTGAATAGAAGTCTGTATAAGTTTGAAGTACATTGCAGTTGAGCCCTAAGAAGAGAAAATTTGGTTTATATATGTAAAAATGTTGGATTTCACTTCGATCCAACTCCCATTAAAATCCGAAGGGAACAATCGAGCTTTTTTCATTTAATTCTGAGCCTCAAGTGAAAGGCGAAAGGGAGAGACTGGAGCTAGTAGGAGAAGAGTGAATGTGCATAGAGAAATCATGGAGATTGAATTCTAGGTGTTGCGTTGAGAAACTACGGTGTTTCCTAGTATTCGACTCAGATTTTGGCCTCTTCTATTGAATCCTTTGGAAAGAGATCGAAGTTCATGGTGTTAGCGCTCTGTAAATTTCCAAGAGGTTGCTAGGAAGAATAAATCTACGAGAGGTAACTTTATCCAACCACTTTTGAAGCTGGGATCTATCCCTTCCAACTTCAGAGAGGGATCTCTCTATATTGATTCAGATATGTTTCAAAACTTTTAAATATTAGGCTAGGTAAATAGATAAGTCAATCTTGTGCCATAGTGTTGTTGAGTTGGTTGAGATAGTTTACACATCCATTGGGCTATGGGGTCCATGTCATAAAGATGAAATCCAAACCAGAAAAAACAAAGGAACCTTTCACAGGGCGAGATAATATAATCACTGGATTCTTTAGTAGCATAAATGAGGAATAGAAAAAAAGATGAGAAAGACAATTACAACAAAGAACCAATTAAGAATTTCTTTATTGTAAAATGAGAAGATAAACACTTAAATCTTTTGAGTCAGAAATAGGGTATACGGGATAAATCCTGCAACTTTCGTTACTTCCAAAGATTAGATTTAGAAAAAAATATGATAACAAAATGAGAATAACATTTAACTTAGAGAGAACAACATCACCAGTGAATACACGCAAGAATCCTGTAAAAGTGCATCTTTGTATTAATGGAAGATCTCTTCAAAAATATTACAATCTGATAGCTTGCAGGGTGTGAAGATCAACAACATTTTAGGTATCCAAATCATGGTGTAACATTGATCATCAAGCTGGTTTTATTGAAATAAAGACACTAGCCTATACTTTAACCTGGTTTTCTATGAAAATTAACCCAGATTGAACTCTTGGGTTAAGAATTTACTCTACCCTGGGCTATCTGACCAAGATTAGACAACCTGGCCAGATTTATTCACTAATCTAACCTATACACTTTGGCTAAGATTAAACGGTTTAGCCAAACTTATTCACTAACCCTATCAACATCAATTTAAAGAGAACTTGGCCATGCTTGAAAGATATGGACCAAGTTACTATTATTGCATGGGGCTTTTATTGAAATTCTTTTATGCCCTCTTTTCTTTTCTTTTCTTTCTTTTTTTTTTCTGTTTTTTTCTTTTTTTTTTCTTTTTCAAATTATTTGCAGAATGAAAAAACATTTGTCAACAAAAACACTAGAGACAGATAATATTCCAGTCACCAGTTGATTCTATAACTTATAGAGTGATAACAACGACTCCACCTGGGGATGGTACTTTCCTTGTGAAGTGCCAAGAATCCTGGTTCCTGTCATTTTGAAAATTTCTGCCTAGTAGACTTCGTTGATTGATTGGTTTTATTCTCAAAAAAAAAAAGAAAATGGAAGAACAGAGGTCAGCGACTTAGGGCCTTCTCTTTGGGCTTCAACCAACTGACTTATGTTATTCACTCAGAAAATGCAGGTGAAAAATAAAAATGGTATGTACAATGGTGAGTGAAAACTCGAGTCTCTACTGAGGCTACACATAATGCTTCATCATTCTGCCATTTACAGGTCCTCCTAGTAGATTTGTCCCATCAGCGTTGTTCAACAAGAAAGCGTTGTTTCCCCTGAATGCTTGAATCATGTATGGTCCTCTCAACAGACTGTCAAATTTTCCATGCTTTCCCTTGTCTTCATTTCTGGCGTCCCATCTCAGCGCCAAATCTCCTAGCTCAAAATCATCTTCCTTGGTTCTTTTGTCAAAAATCTTCTTGATGCTTTCTTGGACTACCTGAGTCTTGTTGAAAACTTCTTCCCTAGACTGTTGCAAATGGATCATCTGGTTGATCCTTCTCTGTGATTCATTTGACTCGGCTTGTACGTATTGAAGAAACTTCATGACATGGACTCATAAGGAAGTGGGGAAAACTGCTTTTGTGCCATAGACCAGCTGATATGGTGACATACCGATCAACCTTTTGGTGGTCAGTCTGTCAGCCCATAATGCAAACACCAACTTGTTATGCCACGATTTCTTGTTTTCCTGCAATGTCTTCTTGATGATGTTCACCAGGGTTTTGTTTGAAGATTCCACCAGCCCATTCCCCTGAGGGTAGTAAGATGTGGAATGTCCCAAACCAATGTGATACTAGTTGCAGAAATCTATGAGTTTCTTCGACCGAAAAGCAACTGCGTTATCAGTTATAATCTTTTTAGTGTTCAACAACACAGGTATTCCAACAAAGGACGAACACCTTCAGTAACCACTCACATAACCAGATCAAATATCAACACACCGATTTTTTCACGTGGTAAAACCCCTACGGGGAAACATCCACGGCCCCAGCCAACGCGGCCACTTGGAG
>ML788007.1:438259-466070 GCA_009831015.1 Picea engelmannii
GAAGAAAAGGGTTACATGTCTCGTGTATCATATATTGATAAAATGTATAAGTTTGAGATGAGAAGATAAGATATTTCACATGCAGGTTGTTGTCAGTGGTCACATGACAAATCTAGGTGGAGTAGTGAAATGGGTGCTTCGGTTTTTTGAAAGCACTGATATCACCTATCTTTAGCTTGCAAGAAGGTGATGAATGGACAATGGCATGACATTAGGTTAATTGTTGTCAAGGTGGAGATTGTTGGGAAAGTGAAAACTATTTGACCTGAATTGGTCTAGTTGTTCACGGTGGTTTCTCCAACAAGATATTGTTGAAACTGCTCAACAAATATAGGGACATTATTAAATGTTTTCAGTTATGCATAACTCAAGGAGGAGGTGTATAAATATCAATCCTTAGAGGCATTTGCTGAGCAAGGGCTTCAAGCCCTCTCCTGGGTTGCCTGATTGCTTAAGGCTGGCTATAGTCTCATTGTTTCTGCTAATAGAATGATTATGCCATTGTCCTGTGGATGTTTCCCTCTTGAGGTTAGAGGGTTTTGCCACGTAAATCCTTTGTCTTCTGTGTGATTGAATGGATGTGTGTTTGTCTCTTTGTTTTCTGCATTCTTTGCTGCATATGTGTGATCTCTGTGGGTGTTTCAATCCTGACAAAACAGTCTAACCAAATCAAATCCAACAAAAACAAATAACCCACTTCGAGAAAACAAATGAAATGTTGTCATTTCCTCTTATAAATTCCCTTTGAAGACACAAATGACTTTTTCGTTCATTAAAAATCCGAAAAGAATTGAAATTTAAAATCCATCCAATCAATCAATCAAATTTAACATTTACAATAATTTTGGTAAACATACTTTTTAATAAATAACTCTAAGCTTTCACCATATTTAATAAAAAAAATACTTTGTAAATAAAAATTGCCCATCAAATTTCATCCCTAAAATCATCATCTCAAAATGTAACCATAATCATCTCAAACACTTTTGGTTTCAATGATCAGATTAGACCTTATGTCATTCAATTATTACATTGACTTTCATTTTTTATTTTTTTACGATCAGATCAAATGAAAATAGAAATAAATTGCTGATGATGACTAGTGAATAATGTGTTTTGAATAACTTTAATTTTAAAGTGTAAAATATGAATATTTCGAGATATTCAATACTATTACTCATATCCGCATGATTACATATAAATAGACAGCTTGAATGATTTTCCCTTCAAAAGAATGAAAAAAGGGAATAAATCTCCATAATTGAACATAAAGAATGGTTAAGATCAATTAGAATAATATAAGTTGAAGTAAACTAATTCTGAATCCTCTTCTACAATATCACATTATTAAATTAAAGAAAATATGCTTATACGCTAATTATGATATAAGAAATTTTTTTTTTTTCTTATAAACATCAGAATATTGACACATGTATTTCTTAATTTTTTTTTTTAATAATTTAGCTTTTTTTTAATAATTTAAAAAATCAACAAAATAATTTTTTTTATTTTTTTTATATATAATAATTTAGCTTTTTTAATAATTTAAAAAATCAACAAAATAAAAATAAGGAATCAACAAAATTAAAAATAAATCAAATCAAATCTAAGTATAATAAAAATATTATTTGACATGCTTTTAATATTTATAGTTCATTATTATTTTAAATAGTTTAAAGCGGTGAACCAATAACTAGCACATAATTACAAACACATACACATGTTCATCCAACTATTAATAATGTTCAACTTTTTTATATTGAAGATATTATCATATTTAAAGTTACAAGCATTTATTATTTGTAATTTTGTATATTTTTGTTAAAGGATAATAGCTTGATTAGTTTAGGAGGTTGCTTCTCATCCTCTCCATTTAGTTTTGAGTGTTTACAATATGTGATTTGAAGTGACAAGGTTAAAAGGATAGACATTTGGGATGTCTTGGGGCATATAATCATGATTTTTTGATATATGTGACGTGGGTGTTGTTGCATATATTTTAGAGGACATAATGATAGATAATTGATTTGATCGAGGATCTTACAAAGGTCATTTTACCCATTTTTTTTAAAGTCAAAATTGGGAAATATTATACTGCGAAAAGCTAAAACTATAGTGTAGCTAAAATGCAAAAGTACAAATACTGCAGACTTGAGATTTCATACATGAATCCATCTTGCAGAGTAATCCTCCTCCCATCAAAAGGATGAATGGGAGTGCTCCAACTTTTTTTCTACAGTAGTTTGATTTTACTGTTTATTGAGTACAAGAGTAAATTTTGACATATTTTTTTTTTAAATCTAAAGCATAGTCATATATTTATATTATATACAAAAAATATTATAAGCATCCTTGTCGGAGGCCTTCCATAGGGGAAACTAGGACCTACACTAGTTGAAAATGAGCATAAATTCCATTACATATTGATTTACCAACCTTTTGTTCTGTAAACAAAAAGATATAACTTCATTTTCTAACAATCAATAACATGACATAAGAACTATATGAAATGAAAACATTCCTATATTAAGTAGTAGGAGGTAGAGAAATTTCTTCCACTAGCTAGCCATATGGGTTTTTGTTTTTCATAAGTTCCTCTCAGGCTGCACCAGAAGGCTAGGGATCCTCTCCTATAAAAATAGGATTGGTTTGTCTTCCTATAGATCCAAGGGAGTCCTCTTTTAGTGGCATGGTGTTGGTGTTTTCATACTAGACATGTGAAACCACAATTTCAATCCCAACCTCTAATTTATAGATTGCGACAAATTTACCATCTAGCATAGTAATTTTGTGGAGGATATCCTATTGTTGTAGCCTTCATTTTTCCATGACATCGGAAATAAGAGTTTTGATCAGCCACTAGGTATTAATAATTTTAAAAACTTTGTATCTCTCATTCTTGAAAATCTCGGGGCCTGAACCCACCCTTCAAACTCATCTTGAATTTGTTCATTAGACAATTTCTATCTTTTCTCTTTGATGGTGCCTTATATCTCCTCTAATTCTACCTTGATTGAATCAAGAAACCTAGTGTTTTAGAAAGTGGCCATCACGTAGGCCTCCTTTTCATCTATGGTAACATGCCAGGGCACTTCAGGGGTAGGGGATTTCAGGGTATAGGCTCTTTCCTTCCTTTTCAACCTTTTTTTCCCTTTTTGTAAGCTTCGAGGCTATTCCCTCTGGTCATTTAAACTAAGTTAAGTATGGAATATAAATTTTGACATATTGCTTCAATAGAAATACAAAAAATAAAAACATTATTATCACTTTTGGGGAGTTGTCCCCCCATTAAATAGGATAGAGTCCATACTTAGTTGATAACCCAAGAGAATATTTGATTCCACCTTTTTCTCTCTTCACTCTTGACTAGATTTCCTTCCTCTTGTTAGCAAGGAAGAGGGACATGACCCCTTCATTAGGATTTCTACAAAGGAATGAGAATCAAAATTTTCAAGAAGATGCATAGTGGGATGGTCATGCTTCTCATTCATCTTTGCATCTTCCTCTTCATCCATTGATTCTTCATCTTTCTCCTTTTCTTCCTCTAACTCATCTTCTTATACTTCTGGTTCCATTTATAGGAGTGTTGTTGTTCTTAGCATAGATGGGGTCCCTTTTGTGTTTTTTGGTACTATATCCTTTGATTCCACTTGGATCTCAAAACATGATCTAGATTTAGTATATGATTGAGACTTTGGTGGATCTATCTCTACCGTTTTGTAACATCCTCATTTTTAATCTCTTATTTAGCAATGTATAAGGTAAATATGATGTATGGTTGTTGGCCCAATGATGTAATATGTAAACATTGTATATCAAAATAATAAAATAAATGTATCATCGGCTACAGATGGACATGGACAAAGTCATGGGGGATAATTTTCTAGAGCCAATTTTTTATTTTTGGCTCTAGAAAATAATCGAAAATAGTGGGTTTTCAATATCTAGGTGGTGCTCAATAACTGAGACCCATATAAAGATGAAATTTTTATATAGAGTCCAAAAAGAAGGCACAAAGACACCTAATTATGCTTCTAGAAAAATTCAAAAGGGTTTGAAGGGAAGACGCCAAAACATGGGAAAATCCATTATTTCGGGCCACTTTTGGGGGATTTTTAAAATCTTTAGAGCAGGAAAAGGGATCCTAGATCACAAATCAAGAAAAAATTATTTAATTGACATTTTACCACCTCAACAAGATGATTTTTTTTTTCTTGAGGAATTTTTTGTCACTTTTTCTTCATTTGGGAGATATCCATTTTCTACTACAAATTCTAAGAATGGAAGAAATGCAAAATGATAAAGTTTCAAAATCCAGATTGACGCGATAGTTATTTGGATGACCAGACCTTAAATATAAGAGTTGTTGTGTATTCATAATCAGGAGTAATGTCAATTTCCCTCTATAAAAGTTTTCTTAGTTCTCACAATATTTCTTTCTACAAGAGACGGAAGTTAGTACTTGATATTATTGGTACTAGTGAAACAAGTGAAAAAAGGGGTGAAACTGTTTATTTTAGGAAGTCATAAATTTTAGCTCAAATTGAAAAGATAATTCAGAAGGAAATATATTTTAAAACTCATGATTTTGATTATTTGATCAATGCTCTTCGAAAAAAAAGGAAAATAAGGGCATGTAGCTTAATTAATGACAATTTTAAAATATGCACAATTCTAACAATAATTGTTGCATGCACATTTTTGCAGAATTAGAGAGCTTGGAAAATAAAATTTGGTTCCTATATGAGGACCAGAGATATGAAGGATGCCTCATAATATTACATCCATGAAGATGATATCAAAGGTTTACACATCAACTTGGGAAATGTAGAGATTGAATCCAATGGACATATAATTAGGGTGAAGCCTATGGAGCAGGTTGAGACTATGAGAAGATTGAAAAAAGAAGTGCAGAGCTATAGAGAAGACAAAGAGAGGATAATAAGATATTAACACGAATAGAATAAAATTAACACTTATCTACTACAAAGTCTAAATATATTGCAAACAAAAATCAATAATCATTATGGCATAAAATAAAAATCCAATGTAAGACAAGTAGAAACATTTAGACCTCATGATAGGAGGGATGAAAAAAGGGGATATAAGAAATCATGGAGTGTTATTATACATCATCATTTACTAGGACACTTAACTAGAAGATCACATCCATGTTCAAATTCATAGAGAATCCCCAAGTGTTTCCCTTGTCAAATATCAAAAGAGGAGGCCTGTGTCAGATATTTTGGAAGGAGAGTTCAAGAAGATATAGACAACACCATTTGATGGAGAGCATAAGAAGAATGAATATGATGAATTCTGGTTGTTGGGCATGAGAAAATATTTCCAGCTACATAATTACTCATCAAAACTGGAAGCAATAATTTCCATATATCTTCTTCAGGGGAAGGCTTCCATGTGGTGGAACTAGTTAAAGAAAGTCAATAATATTGATGAAAACAAAATTTATTGGAATCAACTCAAGAGATATTTTTGTTATAAAAGTAAGATCGCAGAGAAATAAAATAAAAAAAATGCGGAAATAAAACACAAAAGATACACAATACAATAGAGACATAGATATGTGTGGTTCACCTAGTGTGGGCTATGTCCACCAGAGAAATGTTCAGGTCCTTCCTTTTTATTATCCAACAAAATGGAGGGATACAACCTACATCAGGCCCACTGTAACTTCCTCTTCTTTCTCTCAGAGTATCCTGTCTCAGAATATAGTATTTGTGATGGTTCATAGCCATAATACATTTCCCTCATAAAGTGGGTTTCCTTCTAGCACAAAAAACCCTAAAATAACTTCTACTGTCAGATCTATGACCTTATAATGAATGGTTCAGATTTACTATGAAATTACAATATACATTTACAAGGAAATTTTTCCTTCTAGGCTTCGAACCCGAACCCCCACCAGGGGTGGGATACATAAATTATCGTCCCCCCCCCTTGATTATAGTTGTGGGGGGGAAATCCCCCGCACACCCATTATTAGGGAATGGGGTCCAAGTACAACTAAAACAAACCTCTGAATCAAGAATATAATCAGGCTCCACAACTAACAATATCCCACTTGGAGACTGATCACAACAACTCCACTGTTGTTGTACTTGATGGAATATACTCCACTTTGGACCTGGAAAATTTCTCATCTTCACCTTCATGCTTGAAGACCAACTGAAACTGAGCAGGAACTTAGTTTCTCCCTGGTTCCTCCCTTTGTTAACAGTTCTATAGTTTTCTTTATAGTATGCATCTTTTCCAACTTCAAATTTCCATCTTCCAAGACGAATCATATGAAATGGTACCTGAGTTTTATATTCTTAGTCTTCAAATGAAAGGATGAGTTCTTTTCAAGATGAATAACATTCTCATTGTCACAGTACAACCTTCTATTCTCTTGCTTCTTTCCCAATTCTTCAATAAACCTCTGTAACCAGATCATCCCTTTACTAGACTATGTAGGAGCAACATAATCTGCCTCTATTGTTCAAAGTGAAACAACCTTTTACAGTTTCCAAATCCAACTTACTGTTGTTCCACCTATAGTAAAACCATACCCTGTGGTGCTCCTCCTACTATCTTTATCACCTACCATATATGAATCTACATATCCATGTATAACAATGTATAAACCTCCAAAACATAATGCATGAGTAGAAGAACTTTTCAAATACCTGGGAATCCACTTTACTACCTACCAATGTTATTTTCCTTGATTGTTCATATACCTACTCATAACTCCCACTGCATGTGCAATATCTGGTCTTGTGCAAACCATCGCATACATCAAGCTACCAACTGTTGATGAATAAGGGACCTTAGACATGTATTCTATATCTTCTTGTGTCTTGGGACACATTTCTTTGGCTAATTTGAAATGGCTGGCCAAAGGTGTACTAACTGGTTTTGCATTCTGCATCCCAAACCTCTCCAACACCTTCTCTATGTACTCACCCCGAGACAATGTCAAATTGTGATTTTTCCTATCTCTTGTTATTCTCATACCAAGGATTTTCTTTGCAACACCCAAATCCTTCATCACAAATGAATTAGCTAATTTCTTATCTAGCACATTTATATCCTACATATTAGACCCTACAACAAGCATGTCATCTACATACAATATCAAGATAATATAGATTCTATTTTCTATCTTTTTAAAATAAACACAGTGATCATAATGACATCTACTATAACCTTGTTCTGTCATAAACCTGTCAAACTTCAAATACCACTTCCTTGGAGCTTGCTTTAGGCCATACAAGCTCTTCTTCAACCTGCATACCGAATTTCCCTTCCCTTTGACCTAATACCCCTGTGGTTGTTGCATATAAATCTCTTCCTCCAAATCCCCATGGAGAAAAGTTGTTTTTACATCTAACTATTCAAGATGTAAATATTATACTTCCACAAGACCTAAAATATTCCTAACTGAAGCCATTTTAACAAAAAGAGAAAATATTTCATCAAAATCTATAACTTTCATTTGTACAAACCCCTTTACAACAAATCTATCCTTGTACTGCTTTTTGCCTCCATATTCTTCCTTCAACTTGTAAACCCATTTATTCTACAATGCTCCTTTTCCTACAGGAAACTGAACCAAATCCCAAGTCTGGTTATTTACCATGGAATCCATTTCCTCTCTCATGCCTTTCTCCCACTTATTTTTAGTGTCTACGTGCATTGCCTCTTCATAACATTCTAGCTCACCAAAATCAATCAACAATAAATAATAAAATGAAGGAGAGTATCGTTCAGGGGGTCTACTTAACCTGGTATATCTTATAACAACACTTGCAAAAGTTTGAGGTACTTGTTGCTCCTGTTGTTGTACATTTTGATTTTCTGGTACCTATGGAATTTCTTTTTTAGTGATCTCATCAAGCATTGTGTATTCAAGTTTTTCTTTTTCCTGTTTCTTTCCTTGCAATTAATTTTTGTACATGACCTTGTCATTGATGACATCTTTACTCCTAAATATTTGGTGATTTTCATAATCCCATAGCGATAACCAAAATCATTAACATTTTATCCAATAAAGGTACACTTCTTGTATTTTGCCTCAAGCTTTGTTCTAATTTCTTTATCAATATGGACAAATGCTTCACATTCGAAAGTCTTCAAAAAAGAATAGTTCACATTTTTACCTATCCATGCTTCCTTTGTAATTCCACCATCCAAAAAGATTGAACGTCCTCTATTTATTAAGTAAACAACAATATCTACTTCATCTACCTAGAATTGTAATGGAAAACCAACATGCAATCTCATACTCCTTGCACGCTCCATGATTTTCTTGTTCATCCTTTATGACACACCATTTTACTGTGGTATTCCTGGAACTGTGTACGAATCCCATTGTATGAACAATAATCATCAAAATCCCTATTGAAATATTCATGTCCATTTTTTGATCTGAGACACTTCAACCTTTTTCCTGTCTCATTCTTAACCAAAGATTTCCATTTCTTAAAAGTATAAAAAACATTAGATTTTTGTCAAATGCAATAAACCCAATTTTTTCTAGTTGTATCATCAATAAAAGTAGAATAATAACGAGAGCTACCAAGAGATGATATCTAAGTTGGTCCCCATACATATGTATGCATAAGATCTAACCTTTCACTCTTATTTTATTTTTTGACTATGAGAACTTTGACTATCTTATGTTTTCCATAAACACAATGCTCACATAAATCCAAATCAATTTGTTTAAGATCTGACAACAAATTTATTTTTTGAAGTATCTACATCCCCTTCTCACTCATGTTTACAAGCCTATGATTCCACAATGTTGTATCCCCTCCTATAGAAGCTAAAGAGATAAAAGAGTCAATATTACCAGTACATAAATACAATGTACCTACCTTCTCTCCTTTTGTTATCACCAATGATCCTTTGGTGACCTTCCACACCTTATCTGTAAATAAGGATATGCAACCTTCACTTTTTGACTACCATGTTGAAATTATATTTTTACTTAGATCTGGAACATGTCTTACCTCTTTCAACAATTGCTGGTTTCCATTCCTTTGATTTATTTTTACCTTTCCCATTCCAACAATTTTACATGGTGCATCATCACCCAAATGAACTGGTCCAAAATAACCTAGAACATAATCTAGAAAATGTTTCATATTGGGTGTGGCATGAAACAAAGCCCTAAATTTACTACCCAAGACTCATAAATATTATCTACAGAAAGAATCAAAGCATCTTGTAACAAACTATCTGTTACATTTTCTTCCTGATTTTTATCCTATTGTCCATCTCTTTGTTTCTTTGGAGCTCAGGATTATTTCTTCAGATGTCCTTTCTTCCCACAATTCCATCACTCTATCTTTCCCACTAAGGATTTGGATCTACCCTTTCTATAATTCCCATGGTTCCCTTTTCTCCTCCCCTATTCTCCATGTTTAACAAATTACCTGATGTCTGACCTGTGATTTTATGTCACATTTCCTCACTAAGGATAACACCGATAACATCATCAAATTTTAAGGTGTTTGAACTAGAGACAAAGTTACTTAGAGCCATGACCAAGTCATTCCAAATTTCTAGGAATGAGCACAAGATTAGAAGAGCCCTGACCTAATAATCAAATTTCACTTTCATAGAAATTAGATGATTAGTAACTGTATTAAATTCATTTGAATGATCTGCAACAAACCCACCTTTTGACATCTTCATATTAAATAATATCTTCATTATAAATACCTTATAAGACACCGAGGGTTTTTCATATTGTTTATCCAATGCATATATCATCTTTGTCATTGTCTTTTCTTTCGAAATATTGAAAGCTCTCGATGCTACCAGGCTCAACCATATCATTCCTAGTTCCTTTCTGTCAAGAACCTCCCATTCTTCATCCTTCGTGGTTGTCGACTTATTTTTTATTCCACCCAATGGTAGGAATAGATCCTTCTGATATAAATAATCTTCCAGCTACATCTTCCATAACTGGTAGTTTTGGCCGTTAAATTTCTCGACCCTAAGCTTTCCATCTTCATACATTTCTCCCACTCGAACCAGGAACCCTCTTTTCCTATGAGTTACCTTTCACTCTGATACGAGTTGTAATAAAAACAGGATTGTGAAGAAATGAAACAAAAAAAATGCGGAACTAAAACACAAAAGATACATAATACAATAGAGACACAGATATACATGGTTCACCTAGTGTGGGCTACATCCACTAGAGAAATTTCTAGGTCCTTCCTTTTTATTATCTAGCAAAATGATTGGATATAACCTACATCACTCTCGTTGTATATTCCTCTTATTTCTCTCACAGTATTCTCTCTCAGAATATAATATTTGTGATGATGCATAGTCAAAATACATTTCCCTCATAAAAGAGGGTTTCCTTCTAGGGAAAAAAACCCTAACATAACTTCTACCGTTAGATTTGCGACCTTATAATGAACAGTCCAGATTTACTATGAAATTACAATATACACTTACAAGGAATTTTTTCCTTTGGGGGCTTCGCCCCCGAATCCCTGCCATGGGTGGACTACAAAAAATGTCACTGCCCCCTTGGAGATAGTTATCGGGGGGGAATATCCCTCACATCGCTCATTAGGGAATGGGGTCCAAGTATATTTGAAACAAACCTCTGAATTAGGAAGATAATCAAGGTCCACAACCAACAATTTCTAATAGAATTACTTGTTAGAGAATTACTATAACAAGAAGATGTAAATAATTATTTGATTTGAAGATATTGAGGTTCTTGGGTGGGTTTTCAAATTTTACAAAGATAAAATTCAATTTGATGAGCCTATGACTTTAGAAGAATCCATGACGAAGGATAATTATTTATATGAGAATAACAAGGGATGACTAGCCTTCTAAAAGACTTGGGATGATAAGAAGAGAGACAAGATGAATCAAATAAAGGAATTGTTTAAGAATTCCTTTCATCATGAATATATATCAAGCATGTAAACAAGGAAAGATAACACAAGGTGAACATAAAATGATAGATTCTTTGGGGAAAATTCCAAGACAATATCCCATAAAGTGTTGGAGATGTGAAGGAGACCACTTGTATAAATATTTTCCTCACAAGGGAGATAGAATGAGGACAATGCATAACATTTAGGAAGTTTTTATAATGGATGATGTAGGAAGGATAATGCCAGCAATTTATGCATCCTTGGATAGCATACAAGAAAACTACCAATCCCACATGATTGAGTTATAAGTTAAGGTTTATAATCATCCCATAACAATTTTGACCTGACTCTGGAACTAGTCATAGCTATACAGATCCAAAAATAGTTGAAAGGTTTAAATTGAGGAGATGTAAGAATGGAAAGTGTTGGTTGGCTTAGCTACCCACTAGAATCAAGAGGAAAATTAGTGAACTTTTCAAGGATTTCCCAATGGACATGAATGGATTTATCACTAAGGTATATTTGAATATCATACCCCTTGGGTCATATGATTTATTAATTGGTATGGATTGATTGGACAAGCATCATGCTATCCTAGATTTCTACAACGAGGATTTTGTTGAAATATTCAATAATACTATGAGAGGGGGTTAATCAATATTAGGCATTTTTTACCATTTTTAACCACAACATGTAAACATTAAGTTGTCAATAATTTATCACTTATGATTTCATTCAATATATCATAAAAATATAACCACAAATACACAATACATAAGAATTTTACGTGGAAACAAAAATGAGAGAAAACCATGGAACACTTTTTAATGTATTAGAAGATTACATCCCTCAGAAGCACCAAATTCAAAATATTCTCTAGAACCAACTAGAAGGAGGCACCAACACCCTAGTTTACAAGCTCGAACCTGAAAGAAGATACAATCCCCTAAACTATCAAGCTTCAACTAGAAGGAACCCCCTTTCCTTTCCCCTTCCTTCCTCCCTTAAATATAAATAAGAGAATCAACTTGTCAGTTTTACTGTCACTGATAATAATATATCATCATCATCAAAATTGGTTCAACATTAATAACCACATAAATATTATTCCAAGGTCTCCAATGTCCCCCAAATCATATGCCCAAAATCACCAAGATGTGCCTCAAGAATGTACCGAAACCTACAATATGTGCCTCAAAGACATATACACAAACATACCTTTCCTCATGTGAAAACCCTAGTGCATGATATATCATATCATCAAACCTTCCTCAACTTCAGCATCAAGAAAAGAGCATCTTCTTCAAACCCTTCCTCAACCTCGTGGAACTAGACTGGGCACCTATTGAGGCTTCGCGTGATGAGTCTTAGACAACTAGTGGGGTCCTCATGGGACACCCTATACTTGACCAATGGATGTTACCTTAGATAGGGTTTCCTAAAAACTCTTCTCACATTTGTAGCTCTGAGAACTCCCTCCTTCGCATAATTGTACTACTTCACTTGCACTAAGAGATCACAAGCTTCCTTTATGAAAATGAGAGGCTCTTGATGTGTATTTATATTCTTCCAAGTACCTCCTTTACTTTTCTTTAGGGCCAACCTATAACTTCATGTTTGTAAACAATTTTCTCCTTTACTTGATTTTTGGGCCGACTTATAAATTCTTGTTTGCAAATGTTAAGGGGTAAATTTTACATGATCATCTTAAGACGTAATATCTCATCAACTATGAGTAACCACATGGTATGCCACCTACCATTTGAAATGGATTGATGAGGATTATAAATCCAAGGAGGTTTTTCATGCACTTGCAATTTCCTTCATACTTGTTTGCTTCAATCAACTATGGGATCCATGAGAATACAATGTAACTTATTTTCTTAACAACTAGCGGTTCTTATATGCTTCTCCAAAGCATATTCCTGTGAGGTGCATTCTTAGAGATACACCATAAGGGGACCGCTTTGGAGACTCCTTCAAATAAACCCATCACTTTTAAGGGCTTCTGAACCTATTTCGAGGATTCTTCGAGGGTTGACATCAATGAAAACCAATTTTCCAACAATCTCCCCCTTTGATATTATTGAAAACACTCATACTCCCCCTATGACCATTTCTCTCCCCGTCGTCATGCTTTTGATATTTCTCTCCCACATTGACATCAATGGCAAAGGGTAACTCCCCTTGATGATTTTTATCCCCCCATCTTCTTTGAAAAATGTCACGTGAATCAATGTGGGGAAGGAACTAATCCCAGTTTCTGTCAAATATGCTCCAAGGTCTCCCTTGGGAGATGTTTGGTGAAGATATCTGTGTTGAGGAAAAGATATGAAATGATCTTACTCAAGAATTTTCATACTCTTCTTGGCTAGATAAAAGTAGATGGGAATATCACCCTATGTTTATAGCCAACAAAAATAACATCCTAACTCAAAAGTATTAATTACGAGTGCTTAAGATAGTCTTTTATCAACAAAAAGCTTGTTGGAAGTTCAATTTTTATGTAATTTTCTAAACATATCAATTGCTGAAATAAATGTAAATATAGAAGTAAAGTCACCAAGATGCTAATCAAGACAAATGAAACATAAAGAAATCCTTAATTTAATTCAAATTCACCAAAGAGTAATTTTCTTTATAAAATCTCATGCATAAATTTTGGGCCAAAGTCAAACATAGACATCCCTGATGGAACATACAAAAGGACCTCTGAAAGAAAACCAAAAATGAACTCTAAAAGCTGGATCAGATTGCCACAGATTGCTTCCCACTCGACTCTGCACAATATCCTTTGTCAGTCATGAAAATTAATTCACAAATAGACAAGTCGACACAGACTATCAAAGATAGATAAACACCTCTGAAAAACAAGTGTCTGAATGATGTGATTCAGCCCTGAATATTTTTGTCTACAATAAGACCCTTCTATCATAAAACAAAATTAGGCTTGTGATGAATAATGAATGAATGAAAACTGAACTATCTCAACATAAACTCAAAGAACAAACCTTAGTATGCTTCTGCTTCTATCCCCCCCTTTGTTCCTACCTTTCATTTTTCTTTTAAACAATTCATAATTGGTTGAAGTAGTTGAACCAACTTATTAGTTAAGTTAATTAAAAGAATCAACCAACTTTAGCTAGGGGCAAAAAATAATAATCATAATAAAGGTCATAAATAAATAATAACTAGTAGGTGGGACCCCTTGTGACTCCCCTTAGCTCATAACAATTATAACAATCATAACATAACTATTAGTCAATCAAAACACACCTCTTTGTGACTCCCATCCACATATTCCATTTGACAATTTTTCTCATGATATTTGAAATTATTTCCAAAAATATTACTCATATATCCAAAATAAACATGTTGTCCAAAGATCGCTGAGGTCAACTGTCATATAACAATAGATAAAATAAAACTCAAAATCCATATTTTCAACTTTGTGATGCAATATTTCCTTGATTTTTTCTATCACCCTTCAATTTTCTTGAATTTTCCTTTAGATGTGCAGATCCTTGAGGCCTAATCTTGCCGATCACATGGGAACAATCGTCCCTCAAATGCATCCGGGAAGACATGGATTTTTCAGAGCCATTGGGGGGTGAGGAAGGGGCAACAATGGATTTTCCCTTGTCAAGGGCATGACGGGCCTCAGTTTTCAATCTCTTTATAGCATGGGAGGATTTCACTGGCAAGTGGTCAAGGGAATCTTGTACAATGGGGTTAATAGGTAGAGGAGAAGGCAAGGAAAAGTTGGTCCAACCATGATGTTGGGAGAATGTCGAGTGGACAATCTCCTGCCATCAATCATTTTCAGGAACCTCATGTTACAATGCGATGTGAGGAGGTACAGGGATATTGGGGGCTTGCGGGACTTGGAAAGGAGGCCTTTCAAGCCTAGGTTGGACTACTCCCTACCCAATCCAATTGAAGAATCCATCCTGAAACAACTGGCCAAGATCTTTGTGAATCAACATCAAAATGTATGGAGAACCTTGGCCTTCTTGGGTCTCTGTTCCAATTACCTCTGACTTTGTTTCCTCGGCCATGGATACCTCGACTGAAAAAACTCATTCCTGCATGCATGATTGATTAGAAAATAGTCTTTTAAATAGCCATACATGACAACTCTTAAAAATATTAAATAGATTTGGCTCAACAATGTATCATACTCATGCAATCCAATCCATACAAATTGTTTTACTGTTTATCAATGAGCGGGGGGTGAAAAAGGGTTCTGGGATATGTGAGGGGTTTGTATTGAGAGAAACATGATATAATGAGGGGAAAAAGAACATGGTTACTGCTCAATGACAAAAACAATCAATTGTAAAGTAAACTAATAAAACATCACTTTAATCCAAACAAGACACTGCCACTTTCAATTGCTTTAACACTAAAATTCTCTTGACTGTAATCAATCTCAGAACAGGGAGTGAAAAATGAATATGGGAAGGCGACGAGATTTGTAATTAGCAGAAAATGAAATCATGTAAGGGAAGAAGAGTGATTACAGTTCATGAAATTAATTAAGTGATCTATAAAACATTCTATGAAAGGAGATGCACTAACCAACAATCATTGTGACCAAATAACAATTACTGTGTATTTAAATAGTTCACTGTTCATAATCAAATGTCCAACACAGTGCCATCAAAAGATAGTATGCATTTCACACAATCTGTAAAGGAGTTATGTTCCTTTCATTTATACACTTTTCATCTTATAACAATTCTCAAATAGTAACCATTTTCACTCTCTTAACCATTAGAATCAAGCATTGCCCACACCTTACTTCAATAAAAAAATACATCCAAAAGGAAATGTTTCCAAAATAACAATAAAGTTATATTATCACTGCAATCGGTACTGTCATTTGGAATGAAATGATATTTGTTAAACATATATGGATGCAGTAAGCCCAATAATCCAGATTAAATTGAAAAACTCGAGTTGACATCTAAATAGACAAACAACAACCACCATTCCAACACAAGATATGCACATAATAATTCAATCATGCAGTGTAATTCTATCACTGTATAAGACCAATTCCATGTGACCCTAAAAATCCAGGCCATCCATCTAGCACGATGAGGTATCAACAACATACCTATATTCATAAAACAAATAACCGAGTTGCCACAAAATCGTGTTTAAAACTCTATGACTATTTCTGAGTGTGGAACCTAAGCTATCCATATTATACGTAGTGCGCAGCCACCAAAATACCACAATGCAACATCTCCATTTTACAAAACCAAAGACACAGTCACAGTAATAACTCAACCCATTGTGTTGAGCCATCAATGTAATACAATATTGATTCGATTTAGTCAAACTGTAATCAACTATGTTGTGTAAAACTTGGGCTTATACAATCAAACAATCCTAAGCATCCAATGGATGTAGTTTCTATAGTCATGCCGATTTCAATAATAATTCGTCCCCTAAAGGAACTAACGGTTACATTGACCATTATTTTATTGTGTAGAGACACCACAAACACAATGCGGTATGCATGAGCAACATTAAGAAATTGTAACCAATTCCAACTAAAAGTTCAAAATAATCCTTAGTGCAAAAATAACAGTGACTATGTATCAACCGACCAATTCACCACTGTCATAAAAATCAATCGACCTAACAAGCTATGGAAACCATGCATACACACGCATTAATTCGAATCGGGGCAGTGACCCTCTCAATTAACAATACCGAGTTATTAAACATAAGAAGAGCGATTGTGTGTTTTGAATTGTCCAATTAACCACACAGTGTTTACCATTGTTATAACAGAGGCCTTGACTAGATACTAAACCAACATGACTGGAACATTACCAACTGGGCGAGACTGTACTCAAATTAGTCGAAAATATACAACCATCAAACAATAACCAAGTAGTAAACATGACAGGCCATGCCGGTCTTCTCTATCAAGATTTAGACTAGAGGGGTAAGGGTTTATTTTGTAGCCAACATAGGGAGAACAGAGATAACTCCTTGTAATGATGAAACCTCGGAGGCCAAGGGTGCATACAAAAAAGAACCACAACTCATTCGTGGACATGTAACAAATCCATGATAGGGGGCTATAACAGAGGAGCGAGACTCCAACTTGGCTAGTAACGATACTTAACACATGCAAGGTATAACCCTCATGGTTCTCCAGTCAACAAACACAACACTTTAGTGAAGATAGGGCCGAGAACTTAACAAAGTGACCCATTGTGTGACCTTTTAGTGGTGGAAACAAACTAATGCTCAAGTGAAAAGAACATAGTGACGCAGAGTGCCTCCAAACATTAAACCCATAAAAGCCAGAGACTAGACATAATGATGTGAACGTGTGAGGACAACCAACCAACCAAAACCAACAAAACCCTACAACTAAACCAACCAAGATCATAGAGAGCCCCTATGGCTGCTAACACCCAGGATGGCCCAATACATTGAAACTTCAAATATTTATCACAGAGAAACCCACCAACAATTCATTCCAAGAACAAAATTTTACACAGTTGCAATACTTAAGGAAAAAATAGACCAATCCACCTGAGCCATTAATCATTTCATAACAGAGAAGATTCATGAATGGCCAAAAAATGAAATGCCTATAATCAAACTCCTTAAAACGCTAGATGGCCGAGCGGTTTCCCTCTGCTAAGAAAACAAAGCATAACCACAACAAAAATATTGCACAATATCTTGAATAGTGTGGCAGCCAACGAAATGAGTAAAGGTGATGTGCAGTAAATGCACATCGCCTCCACCCACAGTCAATTAAGTCACTAGTACAGGCCAGCCAATAATCCATTAACTCAATTAATTAGACTATGTATCAGAACCATCAACCATTAAAACTAATAGCATGATCCATATCAACTGATGCCATAAAATAATCACCGATCATATAAACTATGTAACTAAAAAAACTTGCATAGATATTAACGCCCATTACCTTGTCAAATGTGCCACCAACATCCCATCCATCCAAATATACCATATTCATATTACCAATAACTCAATCAAATCGCATAGCCATTACTTGCTAGATATGATTTAACCATAAGAAATTTAATCTTTCATGCATGTAGTATAGCATAGCTCAAATTCTTCCCTTTGCAATTATTGCATTGTTTCTTTGTTTCCTTCAATTGTCTTTCATGTATGTGGTAATATTGCAGAATTAGATCCCTTTTATTTTGCATTTGTTATAGTATTTTTGCCTTCCTCCAAACTTCCTTTTATGTATTTTCACTAACATGTTTGTTTTGCAGGTGTCATAAGGACAGATAGCAATGGTATCAATGAATAACATAGGTCGTAGTAACATAAAGAACTAATACTTCATAAGCTCAATCATATCCAATAAAAAAAAGATCTCATCAACCATGTAAGCCATGTCGCACATCGTCACAAACATCAAATATGAACATATCTAACCTTCAATAATTCAAGGGGGTCCCACCCACTAGTATTATTTAGATTTTATAATAATAGGCTTTAGCAACACTTTGCGGGCAAAACTTCATTGAAGATTTTGATCGTCAACAAACTGGCAACTCCAAAGGGAAATTTTTTTTCAACAGATTTAGAGCTCAGAACTCATGGTTTCGCAAACCAAGAAAAATAATTTTAGAATACGTAACTAGAATAATTATGCAACAGGGGGAAGTGAGCGGATTTAATGAAAAAATGACCGGGAATTTGGGAATAACTTATGAAAAATGTTAAGTATGAGGGGGTTTATCCCTGTATGCATAGTCATCCAACCATAATAGACTCTTATGTCAAGGAGAAAAGTTGATGGGTCAGCTCCTTTATTTCTCAATGGACGAAGAAATGGAGAGGAGAAGTGGGAGATAACCAATCTCTTTACAAGAGAGAAGTGGAAATATATAACAATTTCAAGGGTTCTTCAGAGGAGACATCATAAAAAATGTGTAAGCTTGATTGTTATTGAATAATAATGCTTCACAGGAGTGTCACTATGGCAGGATTGATCCAACATCTTATTTTGACCAAATTTACTAAAAGATGATAAGGACAAAAATCATAACAAAAGTATCAATGCGGAAATTAAAATAGCAACAATAAAAGACACAAATGAAGAAGACAACAAGAAAATTTTAACTCAAAAAGATGAAGTCAAACAGAAAAGGAAGCACAAAAAAAATGAAAGAAGAGCTAGGCTACTAGTATACAGAAAATCAAAACAAAATTAGAACTTTTCATTCGATCCCTCGCAATATTTCAAGTTGGGGCTATTAGCGTTGTAGGAAAACAATTGCTCCTACAAATATTTTAGGATATAAGAGTTAGTGCTCAAGACAAAAGAAATTTGGAAAGGACCGAACACTTGGAAATATGATGTAGACATTAGTCCCTTAACACACACAATTACATCATCAAGATAAAGATGGAGACTGAACAATTCATCGAGAGTTATGTGCATAGGTATTTTAAGAGTAGTACCTGTATCAAGTAAGCTAGAAAGCCAACATTGGTAAGACATAGTACTCCATTAAGTGATAAGAGTGGTTTTGTGATCATCTTTCCCTTTTACCTTGATTTTCATGCAACCAAACAAACTATCAAGGGACCTAACTATGACTTTTCAACTTGTTGCAAAAACATTTCCATATTGAGAGGAGGGAAAGGATTTCTCATAATCGCTTGCCTGAAGGTCCAAAGAATAATACAGGTTCTAATATTATCATTGGTTTTCGAGGCAGGTTCCCAATTAGAAACCCATTTAGGGTGGACTGAAAAAAACATTCCAGCCCTTAAGAAATATCTCAACTCTCTTCGAAAGGTTCCTTTTAGTGCATATTTAACGAGTCCTTGTTTTTTCCTAGCTGCTTTCATAGTATGTTGGATAAGACCTAGATCAAAACCACGAAGATCCTCATTAAACCAAGCAAAAACATTTTGAAATCCACCAAGTGGCTTGGCAAACCTCATCTCTTCTTTATCATAACACTGGAAATTTATTTTAACGTTCATTGAAGATCCAGGTGTTGTAATGTTCATGGAGATGATTTCAACCACCTTGTTTTGTAACTCCTCTTCTTTATTTTTTTTCTTTATTGCCTACATCACTCGATGAAAACAAACTCTCAAGAGGAGTCAATATCTTAGAAATCTCATTGTTTTCTATGGAAATAATTTCCTCGGGCTTAAGAGGTTCATATTGATTGAAAGCACAAATACTATCATTGTTGGGGAGGGCCTGCCAAGATTTTACATTGCCAGGGATATATGAGCAATATAGAGATTGAAAATAAAAATCAGGCCTGTGAGGAAAAAGTTGTTGTTTAAGAGAAGCTACAAATATAGCTAACCAACCAGCCATTGAATTCAAATCCCTCCTAATATGAGTGATGTTGAAGGCTAAAAGGTTCAAGGTAAGTGCCCAAATAACTTGGGTGTATCGTTCCATCATCTTGTTGCTATGAGAGCATATTTTACGTATCAGGTTCACAACAAGCTTGTAATCTCTGAAAACTGAAAGGTGACCACAACCAAGATTAAGGGAGTTTTTTATGCCTAATAAAGCTTTGAAATTAGGGGCATTGTTTGAACGAGCAAACTCTAACTTGTAAGATAGATTATGAATTTTTCCTGCAGGGGAAACCAAGATAATGCCAACCCCACTACCTTCATTAGAGTGTGAACCATAAAAGTGCATATGCCACATATCATCATCTAAATAAATTATTTCCAAAGGAATATTATCCTCTTCATAAAAAATGGAATACACTCCTAGGTCTTCTTCGATATAGTTTGCGCTAGATTGCGGAACACTCTCTATGCAGGGTGAAATTCTTCCCTCTCTAAGGACTATAATATTCTTGTCATTCTGAGGAACGGATAAATGTGTCCCATCGAGTGAGAGGTATCCACCTATTAAGGCTTGCCAATATCTCCCCAAGATAATTGAGTAATTTCTTACAAGCATATCAATCACTTGAATGCTGAGGGTTGTCCTTATCTCAGGATGAGCACATAAAACCAAGGTTACATCCTTAATTTCTCCTATGGTTGTTTGTTGTATACTATTATAGGAAAGCATGCTTCTGGAGTTTTCATTTGTACAAGACAATCCTAGCTCTTCCATAATAATATTCTACATCACACTTGGGCCCGAACCACCATCGATGAGGAAACAATGGGCAATCTTATCAATGATCTTTATAGAAATATAAAAAGGGGGATTTTTTACAAGGTATCTAAATTTATGTACACCTACTTTATTTACAGACGAATCCTGTTCGTTTACCTCTTCAAAAATATTGGCTACAACGAAGCTTTTCCTTCCATGAATTGTTTCAGATGCATCTGTTGTTAAGGGATGACAACCATGTCTAGAAGAGTTGTATATTCTTTGATTTTGGCCAAATGATTCAATATATTGTATTTGGAATAGGGAGAAGGAGGAGTGATTCCTTGACTCTCAAGAACTTTAGGAACTTGGAGAGTAGTAGCAGTTGAGGATGATATTGGGCTAGAAAAACTGCGGGGAGGATCAAATTTTCCCTTGGGAGTATAGGCCTTGTTCCTAATGTTGATGACCATGACATACTCTAGCTCTGAAAAATCTAGGACAATGATAGTAGCTTCTGGTATTTTACCAAATATTTTTCCTTTGACACTCCTCTTTAACTCACATGTGGTTTCCTCGTGGTGTTCCTCGCAAACGTTACACCAACTCTAAGGAAGGATAACTTTAGGATGAAAATTGTTCTCAACCAAATTTCCAAAGGGGCATGTAGAAGAGGATGAGGCTCCAGGGGTGAGAGGGGAGAAATTAACCTTCTGCTCAAATGCTATCATATGATTGTTCATATCTTGTACTAGTTGTAAGAGAGTGGACATGTCTGTCTGTCTAACCGATTCTCCCTAGGGAAGACCAGTTCTTTCAAGTTGTTCTTCATACTTTGAACAAGCATGCTGAGTGGAACTGAGATTATCAATGGCTTTTTCCTCAAACCTATGACGATAGGGAGAAGGCAATGCATTATAGTAATGCATGAAAGTGGCTTGGTTCTAAGGACAGATAAGTTTGGGGATTTGATTGTACAACTTGGTGAAATGTAAGTTGAAAGACTTGATGGTCTCACCCTCCTTATAGGTGACGTTATTGTATTCCCCTAACTTCTTGCTGGGGCTTTTGGATTTCCCATAAGTGGATCGGAACCAATAGATTAATTCCTCCCAAGTAGACATAATCTTTGGAGGAAGGTCAAAGAAGTCGGCCATAGCCTTTCCTTACAAGGAATTGATGAACAAGCGCATGCAAGTGTCATTGTCGTTGGCCCCTATGTTATGACAAGCATTAGAAAATGCCACCAGGTGTTCGTTTGTACTGACAGTGTTATTTCCTGAAAACTTAGGCAAGTGGTCTTTAAACTTTGGAAGTGGACAAGTATCAGGTGGTAGGTTAAGAGGAGAGGACACATGCTACAATGTGGTTGTGGCGTCTTCTTCAAATTGAAAGAGCCCATAATTTTTAATGACTTTGGTGGGGTTTGTAGTGGATTGGATAGGGATATGGTGGCTATATAATATACCAATAACTGATGATGATGAATATTGATAAGATGGAGCACTTCCAGTGCCACAAGAGCCACCAATAGATGCCATCTTATGGATGATAGATGAGGGAAAGAAAGATGAGCTGGATGAATCAAATAAATTTCTCCTTAGAGAACTTTGTTGGGCATATAACACAACATTCCTTCTTCCCATTTTAGCAATAGGATTGATTTCAGGTGAAAAGCCTCTTCTTCTTCTAGAAGCACAAGATTCTAAGGACATGAAAGAAGGCCAAAACTTGAAGGAACAAAAAGGGTTACTGCTGATTTTAGGTTGTCTATTGTTGGCACAGGGGCAAACCCAAGGTTCAATGCTACAAGAGAACACCAACAAAACCCTAAATACTGACCCTTTTGGAAACACCTACGAAGCAGATGAAGTCTCACCTGAGGTAGAGGCAGGGGTGGTTGCAAGACTTAGGTGTCTGCAACATTAGCTGGGACACAGATTTGTAAATATAGCATTGAAATTTAAACACTACAGGCTGGAAGAGGATTGGAATCCTCTTGTTTGAGGAATTCTTTTATGTTCCTAACACTTAGGAATTGAGAAATATAGTGTTGAAAGATATCCACAATGTGCCATATGTTGGTCATATAGGGTACTAGAATATAATTGCAGTAGTAAGAGGATAATATTTATGTCTTGGAATGAATAAATATGTGGTCGATTACATACCTAGGTGCATAGAATATCAAAAGGTGAATATTGAACATAGGCATCCAACATGATATTTACATCTCTTTCCCATTCCTAAATGGAAGTGGGAGGTATTTATAATATATTTTATCACCAAGCTTCCAAGAAAAACAAGGAAACATGATTCCAACATGGTAGTGGTGAAAAATCTTAAAAGTGTTTCACATTTTATACTAGTGAAAATGACTCACAAGGTATCCAATGTTGTAGATATTTATATGAAGTAAAAATATAGGCTACATGGTGTGATAAAGGTAATAATGTCATATAGAGATCCCAAGTTTACTTCCAACTTTTTGAATGGGTTTTTTAAGGGATTTGGGACTAATTTGAGTTTAAGTACACTATATCACCTAGAGTCTCATGGCTATACAAAGATGATCAACTCAATAATTGAAGATATGTTGAGAATGCATGTAATGGAAAATCCTTCTAGGTGGGAGGACTACCTTAATATATTTGAGTTCACTTATAACAATGTGTATCAAGCATCATTGAATATGAGCCCATTTTAATCCCTGTATGGCCAAAAATGCAATATGCTAGTGAGTTGGGATAATATATTAAATAGAGCAATTATTGGGTTAGAATTGCTAAGGGAAATGGAAGAATAGATGGTGAATATCGAGCACAATTTAAAGGTTTCATAGGATAGGGAAAACAATTACGTGGATAAAATTGGTACACACATGAATTCAAAGTGGGAAAGCATGTGTTTTTAAAATTAAAATCTAAAAGGAGTTCACTAATATTGGGAAGTTGTCTAAATTTGGCAGCAAGATACTGTGGGCCATTTGAAGTTCTAGAGAAGATGACCAAGTTGCATACATGCTTGCATTGCCTACCTCCATGAGAATTCATAATGTGTTTCATGTGTATTTATTGAAGAGATATATTCCTTCTCTTAACCACATGATTGATTGGACTATGATCCATGTGGATCACAAAGGAGATTTTTAGGTGCATCCAATGTGCATCATGCATCATAAATTCAAAGTTATCAAAAACAAATCCATTGGAATATTAAAGGTACAATGGGAATTATATGGTATTGAAGATTCTATGTGGGAGCACGAGGAGACCATGCAGGAGGAGTACTCACAATGTTTTGCAAATTTTGAAGAAAAGTAAATGTACATTTGTATATAATCATGTGAGACTCCATTTTAGTATTTGGAGTTCCTAGAGCCACAACTCAAGGAATTCATGAACAACTTGTGCTAGATCCATGGAAGGGAAGTGGTACATCTTGAGAGACTACAGTGAAAACAAGGGAGTACACTTCCTTAGGTTTTGTAGGTTGAGAGGAATGTGATATTGTTGGTTGGAATTGCTACAAGAGTTGTGAACTTGTGCGAGTATCAAGTAATATGATGTAAAATTTTTGTACATGTATACTAGTATTGTGCTATGCACTGAGGATGATGGAAATTATAAGAGCAGGGGAATGTAACATCCCCATTTTTAATCCTTAGTTTAGTAATGTATGATGTAAATATGATGTATGGATGGATGCTTAATGATGTAATATGCAAAATATTGTAGATCGAAATAATAAAATAAAATATATCATCGACTGCAAATGGACATGGACGGAGTCATGGGGGATAAGTATAGACAAGACATGGTATCCAAGGGGGAATTATTCACCTGTATTAATCCCAATCCACCTTTCTAAAATCATTTTTTGTACGAACCTTCTATTTTCCTTTTGAGTGTATTAAAGACCAAATCATTGAATACATGTAAGAGGGTTGGTGTGAAAAGTCAATCCACATAGTTATTTAGTGCATGGGGTTAAGTACAATCAACAATCGGTAATGTGTGAGTCAACATGCATGGGTAAAAGGAAATTAGAACGGGTATTTTAGGTAATTTTTACAAGAATGTTTTGGGACAAAAAGAGTGTGTTGATTGTTAGAGCTTGAAGATAACAATAGTGGGTTATGTGGGAAGCTTATTGGAGTTGTAACTGCATGAATAAATTAAATACTACCCATATAAAGTGATATTTCTATGTAATATCTAGTGATATTGATGATATGAGATTTTCATATTAGAACTAGCATCCCTAAAGTCCCCGACAAGAGAGATTTCCTAACCAACCTATGTTGGAGCCCTAGAGGGAAGTAGGATAGATTGAGGGACTATGTGGAAGAGAATAGGATCTCATTCCTTAGTTTGTGTGGGTTGAGGGGAAAGAGAGCTGGTGGATTGAGATGGCTATAGGAAATTATCTTTCTCTAGGTTATTTTGGGCTATGAGTAGACAATGGACACCATTAGGAGAAACTCTCTCTTATGGACTCATATCCCTATATTGGGGGTGAATTTATATTGAGAATTGAAGTATAAAGTCTATGGTTGGGTGGAACATTTGTCCTTGGTGGTTGGTTGCACATTTTCTTAAAAATATAAGTGTTTTATCTATGTTCATTGTTTTTAATTATGGGTTTTAATTGTTCTACATTATACTCTTTTATTGAGTGAATTAATTTGTCTATGCATGTTACATAGACTTCATTCATGTTTTTAAGAATTATATTTGATGCATGTTAAATCCTTAATTCTTGCATTTAATTTAACAAGTATCAAATACTTTTTGTTGGGTTAGTAGTGAGTGTGCTACACCTTGTTGGACAGTTGGTTTAGAAAATTGGTTGTAATTGATGTCAACCTTTCAATAGTGATGTTGGAGATTGATTCCAACCCTTGAGTATGTCTAGTAGCACATTCTGGTATCCCCAAAGGTGTGGTTAAGGAACATGAGTTCGTTTGAGGTATAAAGTCATGAAAATCAGTGAATATGCAGGTAAGACTATCATGGATGGATAATACATGTCATACCATTTTTGGTGATATGTGGCATGTCACATATTTCCGCATGGTTAGTGAGATATGGATTTGTGAAGTTGGAGAACCCTTTAGAGTAAACTAGAATCCCCTAGAAGGTCAACAATAAGTCAAATATTCTAGAAATATTCTAGAGAGTCTTTAATAAGATTCATAGTCAAAGTGGTTGCAAAGAGAAATTATTTAAATAATAAAGTGGTTGCAGCAAGAAATTAGTTAAGGGTAAATAAGTTATGATTTGACTAATTAAGGAATTGTTAGTTGCAACAAGAAAGTGGGTTATCCCTAAAAAGTGGAAAAAAGGGGTAAAATAGTTACATGAAAAATTCTAGAGGAAGGCACTTGGAAAGTATAAATAAGAGAGAAATGGACTCTTATTTACACCTACCTACCTAATTTTAGCACATTGAATATCTCTTTTGTGAAATGGTATGGGTAGGTATCATTGATAAATCTATAGCAGTGAGTCTAAAGCAATGAAGAGAGAAGTTGCAGGAGTCAAAGGGTCGAGTGTGGGTACTGAACTAGGGTTTTGTTGGATACATCCGCAAGTTGCAGTACTATAAGGGCACACACATCCATGGTCCACAATGGGACAAAGCACAGATAGATGCAGGTTTATTGAAGACAGAGTGTGGGTCTATTGCCAAATATGAAAAGGAAGATCATATCTATCATCAATGACAAGTTGTAGAGCTAAGAAGTGGATACAGGAAGGTCTAACAGTGAAAAGGTATAACAAAGCTATCTAAAATAACAAAAGGTACATTATATTCTTATCTTAAGTAGATGTTGGTTGAATTCTTGGGGTATATCCATGGGAGATTGAGCTTTTGTTCTTGAGGGACTATTGGTTGTATGGTATATTATGTATCAGACAGATCTACAAGGATACATTGCTACTGTATTGGTTGTTTGTTGTTGGGATACTTCATTGGGCATCTTGTTAAGAAATATCCTATGTTATTTAGAATATGGTTGAGGTTTTATGGTTGATACATAGTGTGATCAGTACATATTGAGTTTTCATACCAATGAGGGCTTGATGTATGGTTAATGTAAGGGTTTCTTATATCTCATAATATCCGTAAGACATATGTATGAACCTAGTACATGGTTGTGTTAGATATACTTGGATGTTGGATGAGTATTCTTTTCAATTTGATCAACTAGTTTGTGAGGAGATATATAGAGAGATCAAAAAGTGACTGAAACTAAGACAGTGAGATAGACATAGTGATAGAGAGAGTGTTAGTGTACTAGAAGAGATTTTTTCTAGTCCATGAGTTGCAGGAAGCAGAGGCGTAGACATATGTGATTTGAAGTAGGGAAAGGTGTGGACATCTGCATGTTGTAGAATAGATAGGTCATGGATTTGTAGGAACATTTTGTAGAATATTGGTACAGGTTGGGACAAGATTTTAGTGAAAGGTATGATAGTGATAGAGTTGATTCAATGATAGTGATAGTATTAAGTACCCAATACTGAATACAAAAACACTACAATAGATATACAAGAACAATATGCAAAATCTCCTTTATTACCATCAAACCCTTGAGGTAGGGAAACACCATACAATGGATCCTATTATGGAAGGGATCATTTCCTGTTCACTTGCCTCTTTGAGGGGGCATCCTCCTATTGAGCTACCACTCCAAATACAATACTTCTCTTCATATCTCATTACATTTCTTGAACCCCTTTATATAGTGCTACCATCACCTAAGAAC
>ML788008.1:7767-19445 GCA_009831015.1 Picea engelmannii
ATCCAAGCCATAGGCTTTGAATATTAGAATGTTTTCCCTTTGGTTCATTTTCTTTGTCCCACTTCAATACTAAGTCTCCTACCTCAAAGTTCTTTTCTTGAGCCTTATGCTTATCAAACCATCGTTTCACTATTTGTTGATGAGCTAGGAATTTTGACCTAGCCTTTTCTCTTTGTTCTTCCAGCATGAGCAGAGTGTCGATCCTATATTGCATGGCTGACGAGGGTTCCTCATTGGAATCTTGGGCTAATTGGAGGGATGGTAGATAAAGCCCGTTTGGGAGAAAGGCTTCTTGTCCGTAGATTGGAAAGTATGGGGAATATCTGACAGCTTCCTTGGGCATGAATCTATCGTCCCATAGAGCGTTATGGAGTTGGTTGTGCCAATTTCTTTGGTTATCTGTAACCGTCTTCTTCAAAATTATTACCAGGTTCTTATTAGTTGACTCCGCAACACTATTTCCCTGAGGTTAGTAATTTGTAGAGTACTTGATCATGATCCCTTTGTCCAGAGAAAACTCTATTAACAGGGTAGAAGAAAAGTAAGCTGCATTATCAAAGATCAGAATGGAGGGCACACTAAACCTTGTGATCAAATGTTGTTCTATAAATTGGATTACTACCTTCTCATTTACATGAGTCAAAGGAATGGCCTCTGCCCACTTTTTGAAATAGTCGGTGGCAGTAAGAATGTACTTGTGCATATTTGAAGAGCTAGGAGTAATTTCTCCTATGATATCCAACCCCCACTACTCAAAAGGCCTGGAAATAGTCACGGGCTAAAGTGGGATTGCTTCTCTCTTCTCTTTTCCAACACTTATTTGACAAGTCTTACAGTTCCTAATGTGAGTATGAGCATCTTTAAACAAGGTGGGCCAGTAATGGTTGGCTCTCAAAATTTTATGGGCGGTGGTGTTCCTTGCAAAGTGTCCTCCGACAAGGTTGTCGTGGAGTTCCCTCATCACCTTGTCAGTGTCTTCTCATTCGAGACATATCAATAGTAACCCATCGTAAATGATCCAGAAGAGTACTGAATTTATAAGGTGATACTGTGTAGATTTCAATATCAGGGCTCTCCTTTCCCTAGGGTTGAGGTTCTCGAGACAAGCTCCGTGATGTAAAATATAAGCTAAATCCTTGTACCAGGAGTCTTGTCTTGGGGAGATGTATGCTACTTTGTTGCACCATAGTGTCATTTCATTTTCCCACCTGAGATATTCATTTGCTTGATCCTGCGCTTCGGGTGTGAGCTTGCACAAACCTTGACCCTTTACTAGCTTAGCAGGTTTTATATCTATATCAAATTCCCAGACTATTTCCATCTAGTTCCCTCTTCTTTCCCCCATCTCTTGTTGGGTAAACAGGGATCTGACCGCGGGGTGTGGCACAATTAACTTAGTGTGATTCTTGAGGATGTAAGAAATGAAATGCTTTACGGCCTTATAGACCGTGTAGGCCTGTTTTTCTACGGATGGATAATTGAGCTTAGATCCTTGAAGATTGGTACTCATAAATGACACTGGGGCTTCATTTTTGTCATCATCCTTCTAAGTCAAAACCACAACTAGCGATTGGTCTGAGGCGAAAGTATAAAGGTTAAAGTCTCTATTAAAATCAAGACTTCACAACACCGGGGCCCGAGATATGGCCGCTTTGATATTGTTGAAAGCATATTTTAGTTCATCATCCCACTTAAATTCAACATCCTTACGAATCATCCTTTGCAAGTGTTTGATAATTTCAACGAAGTCAGGAGTGAATTTCCTCACAAAATTGATTTGTCCGAAAAGGACTGCATAGATTTCTTGTTATGGGGTAGTGGGAGTCGAGCTAAGGCCTTAATCCTTTTGGGGTCTATGCGGATCCCTGCTTGAGATATAATATTCCCTAACAACTTTCCTTCCTCGACACCAAAGATAGTCTTCTTGGGGTTCATAGATATACCGTATTTTCGACACATTTCAAAAATTTGAGTTAAGTGTTGGATGTGTTCTTCCCTATTCTTTGAATACACTGTTACGTAATCTAAATATACTACCATGCACCTATTGATAAGACCCCTAAAATCCATGTCCGTGGCACTTTGGAAGGTTTCTCCTACATTGATTAACCCAAAAGGCATGCATTTATAAGCGAAGGTTCCCCATTTGGTTCGGAAGGTGGTTTTTAAACGGTCTTCCTCTGAAACCAACACTTGGTTGTAGCCTGAGAAACTATCTAGTAAGGATAAAATATATGAACCCGACACGATCTGTAGGAGTTTCTCCATCGAAGGGACCAGATAATTGTCCTTCTCTGAAGCTCTATTGAGGTTCCGAAAATCTACGCATAGTCGGATCTTGCTCAGTGTTTTCCTTACCGGAACGAGACTTTCCACCCAGGAAGAATGTCTAACCTAAAAAATTATCCTTGCGTCTAGAAGCTTCCTTAATTCCTGATACATGAGAGGCTCTAGGGATGGGTGATAATTCCAGAGATTTTGCTGGAAAGGTTTCATTTCGGGTTTCAACGGGATGGTGCGCTGAATAATGTGGGTATCGTACATTTTCAAATCCTTGTAGGACCATGCGAAAACATCTTGGTATTGTCTGAATAATTTGAGGTAGGATTTCCTCTCTTCCTTATACACAGTTTTTCCGAGATTAACATTCTTCGGGTTCTATGGAGTCCCAAGATTCACAGTTTCATGGAGGGGACAAGAGCTAACAGTCTTTGCGTTTTTGGGTCCTTTAAAATGATCCTTTAGATCAAACAGACTCTAGATTAACTATCACCTTTGAGATTGTGTGAGCCTTCAACTTTCCGACATCTTGTCCTAATTGGGGATTATTTTAAGTTGTTTTCTCTTAGAACTCTTCACCATCTATGGCTAGGTCTTTGAAATTGTCTTGGTTGGTCAAGAAGTTTATGATTTGCTCGTCACCTTCAAAGACTTTCCAATTGGAAATATTGTTCGGCACCGACGGTTTGTAGAGAAGCTCTATAGTGAATCGAGAGGCTTCATAATCTTCTAAAGGTGACAGTTGGGAAGCGGTTGTGGCCAAGGAATCAACAAGAACGTTCTTTGCTCTCGGGATGGCAGTAATATTGAAAGCATCAAAGCACTCTATTAGCCTATGCACCTCCTATTGGTAGTTCTTAAGATGAGGCGAATTACAATGAATAGTATTCCTCACTTGTCTAACAATGATCTCAGAATCCCCAAAAACCATCAATTCCTTGACACTCAGATCTATGGCTTTCTTTAATCCTTGCACTAGAGCTTCATACTTGGCAGTGTTGTTGGTAAATTTGAATTCTAGCTGGTAGGATAGGAAATAATGTCGTCCTTTAGGATTGATAAGGATACACCCTGCTCCTAACCCTTCTTGTGATTTAGATCCATCAAAGAAAAGGGTCCAAATCTGTGGAAGGTAATCACCCTTTCTTCGTTCTATATCAATTTCTTGCTTATCGATATCTCGTCCCGTAAGCTCAATCACAAGATTTTGACAAAAGAGAGCGTTCTCTATCAACGTCGATGGTTTCTCTTGAAATATTATTTCGGATTTTTAGGTAAGAGGAAAATCGGAAAATAGAGGAGAAAATTCCCCAAAGTGGGAATCACAGGAGTAATTGCCCAGTACCAGGAAATAGGTAGACGTGGGTTCATTCGGGGCTTCTATGTCGGTGATTGTATGCTTTAGATATCTTTCTCTATCAATTCTGATCATGCTCTTGTATCCCTTTATTGGTAACCAAAGGTGTGCCCAGTCCGTACTAAAATATCCATTCATCTTCTCAGACCAGACATGACTTAGCAGTAGTCCATATGCCTCTAGGATATCTACTACAATGATGTCAAATATTTACATGAAATTAGGATGTGTCACTATCCTGATCATTACATCTTTGAGTTTTCCCATAACTTTGACTTGGGTTCTGTCCAGTTGTATGACATGCTTATCACTTTTGAGAGGGATGACACCTAGTTTATTACAAATGGCTAAGGGAATTACATTAGAGGACACCCCAGAATCTACCAAACAATTGTGAAGATTCCTATTAAAAAATTCGAACGTTAAGAGGAAAGGTGGTACAAAAGGCTTCTCCTTCCTACCTTTTGAGTAGGTATTTATGGTTGGCTTGCTTGCCAAATATGTTGAGGATAGATCCTTCTTTTGACCGTTTCCTGTAGTCGGGTTTTCTATCGATCTCAGAGCTTGCAACAGAAAGTCTTTCTGTTGAGGAATCCTACATATATCCATAACTGATATATTAGCCTTCATATTTTTCAAATCTTCAACTACGTTGTAATCCAGTTTGGGAAATTCCTTGGTATGAATGATTATAGGATTTTCCCCAGGAGAGAAATGTATTTTTGGGCGATTGAGAGTTAACTTACTTTGCGGGGCCTGGGATGCATCATTATTTTTCGAGCCGGGTTGACCTTTACTATGCGTCTGTACTACCGAAAATTTAGTGGGTTGTTCTCGAGACTGAAACAAATCATCCGAAGACGCAATTACGTTGGGATCCCATATCAACATGGATGTGTCTCGTGGTGGGTCAAATTCTTCCTGATCGAGAATATTCATGGCTGAACTGCTTGATTGTTTGGTCAGTGAGACTTCGTCCAAAAAAATATTGGCCATTAAATTCATGGCGTGGACCCATTGAGGACATTCTCTTTTAGAGTGGTTCTCCTAGTGATAGCTACAGAAAGAATTAGACACAACATTCCCTGGGTCAATGTTTAGGTTGGCTGGGGGAGGTTCAATTGCTTTGAAAGGATGGTTTCTTTTAAAAAAAGGTTTATAGGGATTTTGGCCTTGGTTTCCTTCCCCTGAGCTTCTTTTCATGTCTATAATCTCATTTTATAGTTTCTTGACCATGCGCTGCAGGTATTCTATATCTCCATTACCCTTGTCAGGAGTTTGTTCTGTCGGTTTCCCGAGCGGTCTAGTCAAAAGGAGTCCTCTCCTAGGAGGGGGTTGGATTTATTTTCTCACTAAAGAGGCTTGGCCCTCTTTACATCCTTTCATCTGGAATTATATCATTTTGGCCTCTTCAAAATTATCCACAAGGGTTTGCTCGGTGGCTCTTTTAACGAACATGGAAATAGAAGCCGTAAGTGCGTTGGCATAAACTTCAATTTGCAACTCTTGAGTGGGTTTCGCCACGGGCTGAAACTTATTTAAGATGGTCGTGAATATTTGATTGAAATATTTGACCCTCTCTTTTGGGGTCATGGTGGATGTGAACAACTCATCCATCAAGGCTCCTGTAGTATTTTCTTCCGCAAATTTGTCTAGAAAATCCTTTTGGAATTTAGTCCAACTGGTTATCGATCCTACCAACAAATTAAAATACCACGTGGAGGCCGAATTCTCAAACGTGTAGGGAAAAAGTCTACATACCATGTCCTCATTTTGAACGTTCATAAGCCTAATTGTAAGTATGAATTTCTTGATATGATCTTTAGGTGAACCTGAAGTATCAGGGTCGTACTTGGGAAGCAGTTTTTCTAGGTGTCAGGGAAGACTATGTACTCGTCCAGGGATGGCCATGGCATCTCCGGCCAACCAAGTCTGGTTGTCTTGAAGTGGAACTTCTCTTTCCTCCTCATGACCATTGTTCCCTTCCATATCTTTGGATCCAGAGTCAATCTCTTCTTCTTCCGAAAAGTTGTCAGGCTTGGGGATGTCACCAACTAGCGTCTCGGGTATTAGATCAAGAGGTTCTTGGATTTTGTTGATTGCAAAATCTATTAAGTCTTTGACGGAGTGTACGAAAACTTCATCCTTAGCGATAAACACCAGTCTTGTTTGTTGTTTTCTCTCAGGGAGGATGGGATTTAAGGACAACGCACCGATTTGTCAAGCGTAGGCTCTGGTGATTCTCCTGAATTGATTCACTTCCTCGTGAGGGAGGGCGTAAGGTATTTCAAGGTGAAAAGGTTCTTCCTCGGACTTTGGTGAGTTACCTGCTTCAGGAGTACTTAGTAAACATGGGTTGTCTATTGGATGACTAGCCATGCATGGGGACCATTACGAATCTATAGGTTGTTCAGAATGCTATATAACTTATGTATTCAACCATCCATTTTTAGGCCCTCCTTCTATCGTTGATTTTTTTGATTAGTCTTAAATCCCTTGATTCAACAGCAGGAACCAAACCCACCACCAAGGCCCAATTAGACTCTACAACATTTGATATGGAATGGTTCTCCAGATATTGCGATCTGACCAATTTATCGATGGGATTTGTGTTTTCTTGTGAAGGTTCTCCCTTCAGGTAGGACTGTTCTTTTCTATATTTTCTCTTGAGTGGGACTAATTTGAGAGATGCAAGCCGGCATAAGCCAACTTGACAAATAACAGGATTGAGTTTCAACTACTAGGAAGAGGTTGAGCTTGGGATAACCCGTTCCTCAAACATGCAGATAGTGATTCTATGCCAAAGGGCATAGTACTAATACATTAACCAAATGAACATCAAATTAACATCTGACCTTTGCTTTGCATCGGTGACCTTTGCGCACTCTTCAGCCCAAAGCAAGTCTTGTATGGAGTGCATCTTGAACACATTGCTCAGGTTAGTGAATTCATCGGGGGTGCCGAATTTGGGGAGACCGGCATATTTCATCACTTTATTAATTTTACCCCATTGTTTCTAGCACTTGGTCCATTGCTCTTGGATTTCTTGGTGTGGGTCCCAGGTCATCTTCACCCAGTATTCGACAGATTTCTTCATGCAGTCGAGACTACTTTTTCCAACCAGTCAAATGTCATGATTTTCCTATTCTTGACCCTGTTGAATTGCCTCAATGTATTGGAGTCTCTCTACTGCTTGTTTTGCCTTTTCATGCCACCTCTCCATTTATTTTCATGTCACAAGTGCCATGAGAGTATCCTCCTGGAACTCGACTATGATCTCGGTTAACATGTGCCTTTCCTTCTTGAACTCATTATAAAATCCGTTGAACTCGTCCTTCAAATACACAATGGTTTTTGTAGCTCCTTTATAGTATTTGACAAGATGGCGCAAGTGTTCAAGATCTTCCCAGGTGTCAGCTAGTTCCTTTTCATCTCTCTTGACTCTATCCTGAGCGGCATCTGAGAGGGATTTTCCTACGTCGATCAGTTTGGACGTGCGAGCGTCTGCAGTGCTGATTAATTTCTCTTCTATGGTAACCACAATGGATTGATCCAAAGTGATCCTTCACCTTTTCATGGCCCTTTGAATGATGGTCTTCCTCTTTTGATCGTAGGATATCACATAGATGTCTGCTACTTCATCTACCAGTTCTGGTATCTGTTGATATCCCCATGTGAGGTTGTTTCTCAGGCTACCCACAATGTATATTTTCTCAGGAGTGGGCTCTCGAATTACTTCTCTCTATTTTGTATATTCGGCCTCTACTTGTTGTTCGTCAGGGGTTTGAACATTAGGCATAATGGAGGCATCGGGTATAGAATCATTACTTACTTACTCGTCGGTTGTAAAAATGTCAATTTCCTTTTGTGGAGTTTCGTCACTCAGTATTTCTTTTACTTCCTGTTTGTCGGACTCTCTTTTGTTGAGGCCACCTTTGGACCCTATTTCCTTTTGTAAGACCTGCTTGTCTTGGACCTCAGGCTCAGGGGAAGTTTTTTTCTTGAGACCTTTCTCCTCTTGAACCTTTTTCCACCTTCGGACCCTATTTCCTTTTATAAGAGTGCTCAAGGGATTGGGCGCTTGTGTCTCTATCGAGAGCCGTCCTGTCTTTAGTTAAGTTGTCTCTTCTTTTGAAGGATCGATCAACAATGTTGCGGGTTCAGGGTTGCCTAACCCATGGGCGTTGTCAAGGACTATGGACCTTGGATCGTTCGACTCTGTTGAAACACTTTGAAAAGAAGTTGAAACTGCAGGTCCTATGAAAATATATGGGTCATCCCACATCCGTTTCATCAGTAGCTCTATTTGTTGATATAACAGTGTACCCCTTTCTTGTGCAACTTGATCTTTTGGGAGATCCCTGATTTGTACTAGGGATTCTCGATGAGTTCTCATAGATTCAATATCTTCTTTGGGATCACTTATTCCTTCATCTAATTCATATGCAATTGCTCCTTCTAGGTGTCGGATAATTTCTTGAACTGCCTGCTCTAGAAACGTTGCCTATTCTTCGTAGCTCATAGATCTAAACCTGGTTCCTCGAGGATCATCTTTACTGGATGCCACCACATTCCAGTCTTGAGTGTTCTCAGTAAAAATTTCATCCTCGAACTGGTCATGGGCGTAGGGCCAATAGGATGATACCTGCAATGCGTGTTGTAGAGCCAATCCCTTGGGATTGTGTTTGCGAAATCGGCCAGTTTGGAACCGAAATTCCAATTGACCTATCTCAATTTGTTTAGCATGCACGATATCTTTGACCATGCAGAATCTGATATGAAACTCATACGGTATGAAATTCCACTTCTTGTATTTTACTAAAGTTGAATTGTATCCTTGCAGGATGGTTTGATAGAAAATTTCCCCTAACACTAGTCGATCAAGAACATAAAGGGGTAATAAGTGGGGTGCCCCTGTGGCATCGAAAACCTTGATGTAGGTTTCTCGTTCATCTAAATACCAGTGGCCAATTTTGGCTATAACCTTCTTCGATTCATCTGAAAATCTAGGGCATTCTTTCCTGAAGAGAAAGAAGTACGTGCGTGCAATAAAATGATCACATATAACAACATAGGATTTCTTGTACTTGTTTTACCATAGGATGCTGAAGTATACATGGATCACGAGCTCCGAAGAGTGCCAATTTAGGTTCATCCCAGCAAAAGCATTCCTGGTGCAGATGACGTCTGGTAGATACAAGGCCATGTAGAAGGCAAGGGTATCTCCCTCCTTTGGTACCTGAGCTTGTGTTATGCAGGTGATCAACTGCTTGGAGATGATGGCACCCCAATTGAAGCCTATGCCTGAAATGGCGACTGTAAAATCTAGAGGCATCCAAGGCTCTAAAAACCGGGAGCAGTCTTTCTCCCCATGTAACCTGCAAAGTAGAGCCATGAGATATATGTATAGTTCCCTGACATTGGCTGTTGGATACCAGCGAGTAGTCCGTTTCATGAATTTTTTGTCTTCTCTCCACCAAGACGACAAGATTTTGCTGGTATCGTGTGACAAATAGAAACTCAAGATGAAATCCGTGCTTAGTTTTATCTCAGAATCTTTGAGCTTATAGTAACTCTGAACCTCTGATGCCAGGAAGACACCGACGCATTCATCTTTATCATCATTAATAAAACATTTTTGGGCATCAGCGTGGTCAATCATCCACTTTAGGATCTCAATGCAAGGAAAGACTAGAGACCGGCTTGCCACCATGTGCAGACAAGCTTTGAAAATGTTGGGGAGGACCTCATCGTCGAGATTCCTTGTTTCAGGATCGCTATGCGGGGTATATTCGAGGGGTTATTCTTTCTTGATTTTCTTGAAAACTTCTTCCCAGCAAGGAAATGCCATCTTGGCTCCAATACTTGCCTCCATGTCTCCAAAAAATGGGAGCTGGATAAAGGGTTCCTTGGTTATTCTCTTAATGACGGATACTGGCTTGGGAGCGAATTCTAATTGTCTTGCAATTGATGGGGAGGAACCTTCTCCTACTTCTGATTCTTGCAGCTTAGGGGCTCTCGGCGATTTCCTGGTGGATGGCTTCTTCGGAGGCATTGTTCCTGCAATTTAAAATGTCATTTAAATATGCGTATAGAGCAGCGTTGGGTGTGGAAATGTAACAATGGAATGCATGAAAACCATTAGCAGATACATACTTGTAACGCTTGCTAAGATAAATTCTTAATACTCACTGAACTTTGGGTGTTTCTTTCGGGTTGTTGGGTTCACTCTTCTGTTTTTTTTGAATTTCTTGCTGTGTAGAATGGGACCATGCACATGACTCGAACAGGATATAACTAGAGAGGTACTACCAGTCATATCAATCAATTAATACGAGTAATAAATGTAAATTTAAAATAAACTACCCTCAAATTTTTGCAAATAAACCTTAACTGGTTGACGACGGAGGCACAGGAGAAGATGCATTGTATCAGTGGGTTTAACAGATCCTTTTGATTCATGCACGAATTAGTAAATAATGCGCGATATATGAATTAACTACCAGCTTTGAATGTGGCGTATCTGACACATATGGAGGTAAAACGTCTCGTTGCGTCACATCACTCCGACGTAGGGATCGAGGATCGATTGTTTACTCCTTACCTTTGCTCAATGTTTACTATTACATTTTTCTGCTGAAACCGAATGGATCGGTCTTCGACGAAATCCTTCTTGAGGTTGTTCGTAGGAAAGAAACGCTTTCATCGGCTGACACCGATGAAGGTCGGTACTCGGATACTTTGACTTCTCAAATGATTTTCACCACCTTTATCTTTTTTGCCGATGCCAAATTTCTCAAGTGAATTGGGGGAAAATCCTGGGTCGACGATTCATTGAGTAGTAATTAAGTTTCTTTTAGAGTTAAGAAGGTTCTTTGTTATACACAAGAAAACTTTTAATCGATTCAATCATGAAACATATGAGATAAGCGAAGGCGTATCACTTCATATTGAATTGACAACAGTCCAAGTCGAAGATCGAGTGGTTCCCCAAAAAGTAAATGGTGACAGAATTTTTTTTAGGGTGTGTTGAGTACTCAACAGGGTCCTCCATTTACTTTTTCTCAGAAAAAGTTTCCCACCAATATTTTACATGGGGAACGACTTTAAGATCGCAAAAGTAATATTTTCTCTATTCGAAAAGTTATGCACAAAGAAATACCCTTCTAGTAGATTCAACCATTTGTCTACAACATCTGCGTCTATCTGACCTTCAAATATAGGAATATCAAAGTTGATTTCTACCTTGAAGGAGGTGACGCCTCCACTTGAGGAATATGCGTCCCCTTTTCGTAACAACTGAAGCATTTGGGAAAAACTATCCATCATCGTATTCCTCTTTTGCATGAGGGCTTCCTCAAGCAACATTTTGAAAGGATCAAATGTCCTGTCGTATTTATTTTCTCCCTCCATGAGAGGTCACTTGGGCGTGCAAGAGATTTTTTCCTCAAGAGAAACAATCTCGAGACCCAGTTCTTTGTACCCTGACCTTGTTGGGGACATGCATTAAGAATGACAAGGAGCAGACTTCTCTGATACCACTGATCCAGATTTTATGAGAAGAACGAAATGAATACAAATTATTATTAAAATATGCTCAACACAGAATAACAAAGATACGAAAAAAATGGTTCTATTCAATAAGGAAATAATCTGAAACTGTAAAATGCAGTGGAAAACAAGCTTGTTGGAACGGTGGTGGCTTATCTCTGAGAAGGGATGTGACGACTGTGCTCATTCACAAGAAGATGAGTACAATGAGGCTCTGAAATCCTTTTTACAATAAACATGAATGAAAAAACCCTAAACATCAAAAACCTAACCCCAGGAGATGAATTGCCAAAAGTCATGTGGGCCCCGTTGGGGTAAGCTAGTACATCAACTTCCAGGGGTTGTAACTTTTGCATACAATCTATGTTTTAGACACACGATAGCTCGTTGGAAAGGTCTATCTGAATGCTGCACATGTTGTTGTGAGACTTTGAATCCATCTACAGTCTAATTGTGGAGAGTCGTAAAAACTTTGATTAGGGCCACAAAA
>ML788008.1:19545-31596 GCA_009831015.1 Picea engelmannii
TAGGTTCTAGGTTTTGTTAAGAACCCTCTTGTGTGCTAGGTATATGGTGTTGGGGGATATTCTCTTGAGAATATAGCAAAGGATTGTTGGGTTTTTCCATTGTTTGAGAAGGGTTTTCCTAGGATACTTCTTGTGTTCTTGTGCATGGTTATTCTTCTTGTGATATTGGTTATTGAAGCACTTGTGTATGGTGTTGCTGCATTTTTTTATGGTTCAAGTACATGCTAAATGAAATAAACAACATGTGCATGAGATAAGCATAAAAAACCTAACAGTCAATACAGTAGCAACAAATTTCCTTTCCTCACTGATACACCGATGAAAGATACAATAGCAATCCAAGATCTTGGCAATCCAAGATCTTCCTTGCCGATACATTGACAATCCAAGATCTTCCTTCAACATCAATACACCAAAAAAATATTTCCTTTCCTCATTGATGCATCGGTGGAAAAATATATTCCTCATTCGCCAATACACCAACGATGGAAAGACACCCGAGTGTCTATACAATGAATCGATTCTTTTAAACCCACATGTGTGAGATCAGTTGGCATGATTTAAAGTGCTTGTGCAACTATGTTTTCTCATTTTCACGCCCAAACAGTCATATAAACCCTCCAACACTATGTTCCATGCATCATTTTTCACTGTTGCAATGATAAAGACCTATGTTCACCTAAGATCTCGTTGATGGGACCTAAATCCCTTGTCTCAACAGTAGGAACCAAACCCGCCACTAAGGCCCAATTAGACTCAGCAACGTTTAAAATTGAATGGTTCTCCAGATCTTGCGATCTGACCAATTTATCAATGGGCTTTGTGTTTCTTTGTGAAGGCTCTTCCTTCAGTTGGGACTATTTTCTTCTGTATTTTCTCCTAGGTGGGGATGATAAGAGAGATGCAAGCCAGCATACACCGATTTGACAACTAACAGGATTAATTTTTAACTACTAGGTAAGAGGTTAAGCTTGGGATAACCCGTTGCTCAACATGCAGACAATTACTCTATACCACGGGCCTAGTACTAATACAGTAACCATGTGAGCATCTAATTACTGTCTGAGAAACTAACTATCAGAAAGAAAGAACATATGTAATAAGATAATGGCAAGAAAAATAATTCATCTACCATAACCATGCATTACATAATAACACAACGATTTATCTTCATCATTAAAGAAAAGAACATCAAAACATTGCACCAGATAACTTGACAACATAATTAATTGATCTTACTCATTACTGCATCATTCATGAAATAGGATAGGAAGTAATTCTTCTCCAATTCCAATCACATGCATTTGATGAAAATAGTTTTTCTTTGGTCCAGAAGGACTTCTCAATTCGTTGCAGTCTCAAAATAATTATTAACAACCAAAAAGAAAGAGTTCTTACAACAACCATCGACCCCTTGCTCATTGGTTGATGCATTTATTTATAATATAGAGTTTTAAATGAAACTAACATCTAATTGCAGTTCAAACAAAATAAAAATCACCACGTGGCGTTATCTTCTAACAACTTCTTTAACAGACGTCCTGAGATACTTCTTGGAAAGGATAACTGCTCTCGTATTCAGTCCAGCTGACAAACAATTTTTCACAAGTTTGAGCCCATGGAAATCTATGTTGTTCCATCGGGACCACATATATTCCCCTGATGTCTACTGCATGCACCTGGTAATTTACTAAGCTGAATTTCAGCTACCGTAGAATGGTTCGGGCTTTGTTCAGATGTTCTGCAATTTGTCGTAGTTTTCCTAGCTTCACATCGGCTATTTTTGTGAGCTCTTTGGTCCATAACGCATCTTGTTCGACATGTAGTTTGACCACATTGCTCAGATCAATGAAATTATCAGGGGTGCCGAACTCGGGGAGTTCTACTTCCTTTATTACTCAGTTGATTCTGCTCTGGCGTTTCTATCGGCAAGATCATGAAGCGAGCCTTGTTCGGTGATTTAGGAATCGTTTCTACAAGCAGGATTGAGATATTTTAGCGATCAAGTGATATGACATAAGGTACTAACAAACATAATTGATCGGTGTGTACCTGTGAAGCTCGTTATTTCCTATCATTTAATACTTACATGATCCCGACTTCTCCTTTGAATTACCTGCGATGTCTTTTATCCACGTCGCTACTCCTATTTAGTTTAAATGAGTCACATAATCATGCCATAGTGTGGTAAATTGAGTACGGAGGATACGCGCATTGGAACCGTCATAGTGGTTGCTCGACCTTTGAGACTAAGAAAAGATGCTAGAGTTGAGCATGCGCGTGTATGCTCCAAGAAGGTCCAGTACCGTAGTAAGGAAGTCATTAAATTCATTCAGAGCCCATATCACCAAGTGTGTCAACTATCATTCATCAATAATGGAAGTTGTGGAGTTTAAAGAACTTGGAACGATCATACTGTACATTCTCTACAACTCCGTTCGGCGACACTTTAAGCGTCCTTGGTTACATCTAATGAGTAGCTGTGATGCGTTACGTCTTCAAGGCATCTCTTCATGAAGCGTGAGTGTTCTTTTGACACACTCTGGTTTGTTGCTTTGTTTGGCTATAAATTCTGGGAATTATGTGGGGAATTCCATGCATAAGTCAAGTTTATGCCTCTGTGATGATGATCTTGTGCATTTATTCAAGAAAGACTCGATGTAGTGGTCCTTATCACCTGTAGGTGTCCAAGCCACTAGTTGTTTCATTATGGGATCCTCTCCTAACAAGGGACGAGGTTTTCAAGGTAGCCAAAATGTCAGGTGCGAGCTCCAACGTGCCTGGGATTCCTTCTTATTGGCTCCCAGTGTCTTTGAAGCTTCGACGGGAGGTACAGGCCTTTACTCAGAGAGGGTGTCAGCAACTCTAATAGAAGTTGGGGTGGAGATAAGTACACATGAAAGAGGTATGCTCAAGGTCGCATGCCCAAAGGAGCGGATGCCATGGAGAAGAGGAAGGCCTAGGAAAGACATGGGAAAAAAGGAGGGAGACTGGCCCCAAGCTGAGTTGAGTGTACATTCCATTGTTGAGGGGTCTACGATGCTTACTAACTAGTTGGGGCTTGTGGAGATTGCCAGTAAAGTAAGAGGGGGATGAAAGGGGAGGGAAAAAGGACTGGGTACTCCCATTAAGAGTCCCATCCAGCAATTAGAGCAAGCACAACTCGCAATAGTTGAACTCTATCAAGAAAATAGGGAGTTGCGGAGCCAATTGGCAGTGAAGAACCACGGGGTATCGACGTCACAGGGTCACAGAGGAAGCATCGTTTGTCTCTAGAGACATCTTTGAGAATCTCAAGACACAATTGTGCAATTACGCGAGGCGCAAAGGATTATAGTGAAAGAGGAAAAGGAAATGTTACACGATGCGAGAAGTGGTCCAGGAGAGGGTGCGCGCATAGGAGATGCGTAATGGGAAACCCCCCCCCTTGCTTTGGGTTCCCCGCAGTGACACTTAACATTTCTTCTCTCTTTTCATAAGAGTTTTTTATTCTCACTGTGACCGGGTCGATCAGTAAAGACATCGACGATATCTACTCGTATGTAGCCCATGTTTGGCAGTAAATTTTATAATTACATAAAAAATTGAAGCTTCTTGAATGCATCACGTTCCCTTTTGGATGTAAATTTACTGTGTTCTTTTATCTGCATTTTTCTCAGATTATGTGATTTTATAATTGTTATTTTTGCAAATGTGAAATTGTTGATATGTTTTCTCTAAAGCTTCCAATATTGATTGACGTTGACGTGGCTTATTAACCCGAGATTACTTAAAATATTTGAACATAAAATTTAGCATTTGGATGGTGGGTAAGGATTTCACTTAAGGGCTCTACTTACGTTGAAAGAACTAAAGGAAAAAGATATTTCAACTACTTATGCCTAAGTGGTGTCGGGGATCGGTAATTTTAAAAGTGAAATGTTAATGTGTATTTTAATTTGTAATTCTCCGACGCCAAAATCGTGTCGGGTGTTGGCAATCAGAAATACCTCTCTTCTCTATGTGTGATGCTTACCTTTTCATTTTCTTGCCGAAGCCAAATGGATCGGTCTTTGGCGATACCTCTGTTAAAATTCAATCGTAAAAAAGAAAAACGTTCATCTACCGACGTCGATGAAGACCTGTGTTCGACTATGTTAAACCTCTCAAACGATTTTAATCACCTTTAATGTTTACCGACACCGAACTCCTAAACACGTCGAGGAAAGATTTAGTGTGTCAATTCCTTAAGTAGCTTGTTAAGGGTCCTTTAACGATTAAGGTGATTATTTGTTGTATGTCCAGGTACACTTTAGAAAATTGAAACATGAAACATAAGAAATAAGCATAAGTATCATTTTCATGTTGAATGCAAAACAGACAATGCACAGGATCAAGTGGTACCCAAAAGTTTAAAATGAACATAGACATTTAGGGTGTGTTGAGTGCTCAACAAATGGTGATTCATTGGGCGAAAGAAGAATCTTTGTTCCTCCTTCGTTCCCTTTGACCTTGACTCATGACCCTATTTTTTTTTATATATTGTAAGTATTGTTTTAAGTCTCGATCGTTTACTGGGAAGGCATCAGGTTCTCCCCTCAGACTCTGTAATCGATAAGTACTTACCCCAATATTCTCAGCTACCTGGAAAGGTCCAAGCCATAGACTCTGAAACTTAGAATGTTTCCCTTTAGGTTCATTTTCTCTATCCCACTTCGGGACTAAGTCTCCTACTTCAAAATTCTTTTCTTTAGCCTTATGCTTATCGAACCATCTTTTCACTATTTGTTGGTGAGATAGGAATTTTTACTTAGATTTTTCTCTCTCTTATTCCAGCATTAGCAGAGTGTTAATCATTTATTTCATGGCCGATGAGGTTTCTTCGTTAGAATCTTGGGCCAGCTGAAGAGATGGGAGATAGAGCCCATTTGGGAGGATGGCTTCTTTCCCATAGACCAAAAAGTATGGGGAATTTTATGTGGCTTCCTTAGGTGTGACCCTATTGACCCATATATCATTATAGAGTATATTATGGAAAAAATTTGGTTATCTGTGACTGTCTTCTTTAATATCCTTACCAGGTTTTCATTAGTCGATTCATCCATGCCATTTCCCAAGGGATAGTAATTTGCAGAGTACTTGATTATGATTTCTTTGTCCAGAGAAAACTTTGTCAATAGGGTTGAAGAAAAGTAGGTTGCGTTATAGAAGACCATAACAGAAGGGACACCGAACCTCATGATCAACTGTTGTTCTATAAATTGGATAACCTCTTTCTCGTTCACACGAGTCAGAGGAATGGCCTCTGTCCATCTCGTGAAATAATCAGTGGTGGTAAGAATGTACTTGTGAAGCTTTGAGGAGCTAGGTGTGATTTCTCCTATGATATCCAACCCCCACCACTCTAAAGACTGAGAGATAGTAACAGGTTGGAGTGGGACCGCTGCTCTTTTCTCCTTTCCAGCGCTTATTTGACAAGTCTTACAGTTTCTAGTGTAAGTATGAGCATCTTTGAACAAGGTGGGACAATAATAGTCGACTCTTAAAATCTTATGAACGATAGTGTTTCATGGGGTTCTTTCAATACCTTTTATGCATCTTCTTGTTCGAGACATATTAACAGTGCCCCTTCGTAATTGATCCGGAAGAGCACCGAATTTATAAGACGATAACGTGCATATTTTAATATCAAGGCTCTCCTTTCTCTAGGGTTGAGGTTTTCGCAACAAGTCACATGATGTAGGAGATAAGTTAAATCTTTGTACCTGAATTCTTATCCTGGGGAGATGTATGCTACTTCACCACACCATAGTGTCATTTCATTCTCCCATCTGAGATCTTTATTTACTTGATCCTGGGCTTCGGCTGCAAGTTTGCACAAACCTTGTCCCTTTACTAGTTTTGCAGGTTTTATATATAGATCAAATTCCCCTTCTTTCCCCCATTTCCTACTGGGTGAACAAGGATTGGAATGCAAGGTGTGGCATAATTACTTTAGTGTGATTCTTGAGGATGTAAGACCTAAAAAATTTTACTGCCTTATAAACCACGTAGGCCTGTTTTTCTACAGTAGGATAATTGAGCTTAGCTCCTTGAAGATTAATACTCATAAATGACACAGGGGCTTTGTTGTTTCCAACATCCTTCTAAGTCAAAACTACAGTTAGCAATTGATCGGAGGTGAAAGCATAAAGAAAAAAGTCTCTGTTGAAATCGGGACTTCGCAACACTGGGGCCCAGGAAATGGTAGCTTTGATATTGTTGAAGTCATATTTTCGCTCATCATCCCACTTAAAATCGGCATCTTTTCGAATCATCTTTTGTAAGGGTTTGATGATTTCCACTAAGTCGGGAGTGAACTTCCTCACAAAATTGATTTTCCTGAAAAAGGATTGCATAGATTTCTTATTATGGGGTAAGGGAATTTGAGCTATGGTTGTAATCCTTTCAGGGTCTATGCGAATCCATGCCTAAGATATAATGTGACCTAACAACTTACCTTCCTCGACACCGAAGATAGTTTTCTTAGGGTTTAAGGATATACCATATTCCTACACCTCTCGAAAATCTGAGTTAAGTTTTGGATTTTCTCTTCTTTGTTCTTTGAACACACTGTTATGTCATCTATATACACTAACACACATCTATTAATTAGTCCCCGGAAGGCTACGTCCATGGCTCTTTGGAAGGTTTCTCCTACATTAATTAACCCGAAAGGCATGCGCTTATAAGCGAAGGTTCCCCATTTGGTTTGGAAAGTGGTTTTTAAACGATCTCCCTCCAAAAAAAGGACTTGGTTGTATCCCAAGAAACCGTCTAGTAGAGATAAAATATCCGAGCCCGACACAGTTTGTAGGAGTTGTTCCATCGGCGAGACTGGATAATTGTATTTTTCTGAGGCCCTGTTGAGGTTCTTAAAATATATGCATAAGCGGATCTCCCCTGACATTCTCCTCACTGGAACAAGGCTTGCTACCCAAGAGGAATTCCTAACCTGAAAAATGATCTTGGCATCTAAGAGATTCTTTAATTCCTGATACATAAAAGGCTCTAGGGCTGGGTGATACTTTCAGAGCTTCTGTTGGAAAGGTTTTAATTATGGTTTTAAAGGGATGGTATGTTGAATGATGCGGGTATCGTATGTTTTCAAATCCCTATAGGACCATGCGAAGACATCCTGGTATTGTCTGAATAATTTGAGGTAATCTTTCCTCTCTTCCTTCGACATAGTCTTTCCCAAATTCACATTCTTTGGACTCTCTGGGGTTCTAAGATTCACAGTTTCATGCAAGGGGCAAGAGCTACCAGTCTTTATGTTTTTGGGTCCCTTAAATCGCTCCTTGAGATCAAAAATATTTTCTAGATTAGCTATCCATTTTGGGATCATGTGACCCTTTGATTTATCCATAGGTTGTCTCGTTTGAGGATTGGTTTTTGTAGGTAGTTCCTAGAATTCTTCGTCATCAATAGCGAGGTCTTTGAAATTGTCTTGGTTAGTCAAGAAGTTTATGATTTGTTTATCTCCTTCGAATACTTTCCAATTGGAAATGTTATTAGGCACCGACAATTTGTAGATCAGTTCCATAGTAAATCGGGAGGCTTCGTAATATTCTAAAGTCGACAGCCTGGAAGCGGTTGTGGCCAAGGAGTCAGCAAGAATATTCTTTGTCCTGGGGACCGCAGTGATATTTAAGGCCTCAAAGTGTTCTGTTAGCCTATGAACCTCCCATTGATAGTTCTTCAGATGAGGATAATTGCAATGTATAGTATTTCTTACTTGTCTAACAATAATTTCGGAGTCCCCAAAAACTTTCAATCCTTTGATATCTAAATCTATAGATTTCCTTAATCCTTGTACTAGAACTTCATATTCGACAGTGTTGTTGGTACATTTCAATTCTAGCCTACAGGACAAGAAATGACGTTTACCAATAGGATTAATGAGAATGCATCCTGCTCCAGACCCTTCTTGAGATTTAGATCCATCAAAATAGAGGGTCCAAATTTGTGAATGAGGATCACTATTTTCGTTTCCCTTATTATTTTCTTGTTCCCTGACCTCTCGTTTCGCAAGTTCTAGCACTGAGTTTTGGAAGAAAAAGGTGTCTCCTGCCAGGATTGGCAATTTGTATTGAAAGATCAATTCAGATTTTTGAGTAATAGGAACATTAGATAAGAGGGGAGAGAAGTTTCCAAAGTAGGAGTCGCAGGAATAATTGCCCAGCATGGGGAAATCTGTGGACGAGGGTTCATTAAGGGCTTCTAAATCAGTGACCGTATGTTTTAGATATCTCTCCCTATCGATTCTGATCATGTTATTGTATCCCTTCAGTGGTAGCCAAATGCGTGCCCAGTCTGTACAGAAGTAACCATTTAGATTTTCAGACCAGTCTCGGCTTAGTAATAGCCCATATGCCTCTAGGATATCTACTACAATAATGTTAATCACTTGCACAAACATGGGGTGTGTCGATATCCTGATCATCACGTCTTTGAGTTCTCCTATGACCTTGACCTGGGTCCTATCCAGTTGTATGACATGTTTATTAGTCTTGAGAGGAACGACATTCAATTTCTTGCAAACAGACAAGGGCATGACATTGGAGTATGCTCTAGAATCTACTAAACACTAGTGGATTTTTCTATTTAATATTTCAAACATTAGGAAGAACGGGGGGACAAAAGGTTTTTCTTTTCTATCTCCCGATTAGGCATTCACAGTTGGTTTTCCCACTGGACTTATGTGAGTCAAACTTCTTTCTAGGCCATTGCCCGCCATTAGGTTTTTCACAGAGTTCAACCTATAACAGAAAGCATTTCTATTGAGGGATCCTGCATATATCCATAACTGAAATGTTGGCCTTTAGCTTCTTCAAATCTTCGACCACATTGTCATCTAGTTTGGGAAACTCTTGGGTGTGAATTCTTATAGGATTTTTACTGAGAGCGAAAGACGTTTTTGGGTGGTCAAGATTTGACTTACTTTGCGAAGCTCGTGTGGTGTTGGTATCTTTTAATCCGGGCGGACCCTTACTGCACATCTGTATCGCTGAAACTTTCACGGGTTGTTCCCAAGACTTAAAAAGATCACTGGAAGGCATGATCAGGTCAAGATCCCATATCAGCATGGTTGTGTCTCGTGGTGGGTCAAATTATTCCTAGTCCAGCATATTCATAACTGAACTGCTTGGCTATTCGCTTAGGGAGACTTTGTCTAGAAACTGATTGGCCATACAATTCATGGCATGTACCAATTAAGTGTAGTCTCTTTTGAATTAGTTCTCCTAATGATAAGTACATAAATAATCAAACGCGACATTCCCTAGATCGATATTTAAGTTAGCGGGGGTAGGTTCAATTGATTTGAAAGGCGGGCTTCTTTTAAATAAAGGTTTATAGGGCCTTTGGCCTTGGTTTCCCTCCCCTGCATTTCTCTTCATGTATGTGATTTCATTTGATAATTTATTCACGATGCGTTGAAGATCTTCTATATCACCATTACCTTTGTCGGGAGTCTGTTCAACCAGTTTTCCTAGAGGTCTAGTCAGAAGGAGTCCTCTCCTGGGGGGTCTTGGCTTTATTTTTCCACTAATGAGACTTGGACCTCTTTACATCCTTTCATATGGAATTCTATTGTCTTGGCCACCTCAAAATTTTCCTCCAGGGTTTGCTTAGAGGATCTTTTTACAAGCATAGAAATAGAAGTTGGGAGCGCGTTGGCGTAAACCTCGATTTGTAACTATTAAGATCGACATGAATATATAATTGAAATATTTAACCCTTTCTTTCGAACTCATGGTAGATACGAACAACTCTTCCATCAAGGTTCCCGTAGTAGTTTCCTCTGCAAATTTATCTAAAAAATCTTTCTAGAACTTAGTCCAGCTGGTTATCGATCCTACTGGAAAGTTGAAATACCACGTGGAAGATGAATTTTCAAACGTGTAGGGGAAATGTCTGCATACTATTTCTTCATGTTGAACACTCATAAGTCTGATCACGAGTATGAACTTCTTGATGTGATCTTCAGCCGGTAATCCTGAAGTTTCGTGATCGTACTTACGAAGTAGTTCCTTCAGACGTTGGGGAAGATTATGTATTCATCCGGGGACAACCACGACATCCCTGACCAACTAGGGTTGATTGTTCTGAAGAAAGATTTCTCTTTCTTCCTCATGGTTATTATTACCCTCCATATCTTCATAATCTGAGTCGAACTCTTCTTCTTTCGAAATTTTTTTTGGCTCGGAGACGTCAGCAGTTGGCGTTTTGGGTATCATATCGAGAGGTTCTTGGATTTCGGTAATTGAAAAATATTTTAAGTCTTCTACAGAGTGTACAGAAACTTTGTCGAGAGTGCTAACCACTGGTCTTCTTTGTTGTTTTTTTCGAGGGAGGATGGGAGCTAAGGACAATGCACTGATATGTTGGGCGTAGGCTCTGGTGATTCTCCTGAATTGATTCACTTCCTCGCAAGGAAGGGTGCAAGGTATTTCAGGGTGAAAAGGTTCTTCCTTGAGTTGGGGTGAGTTATCCATTTTGGGAATACTTAACGTGTGTGGGATGTCTTGTGATGGACTAGCCATGCATGTGGGATGTTACGAATCTGTAGGCTGTTTGAAATGATAGATAAATATATATTCAGCCATTCATTCTCATGCCCTCCTTCTAACACATATTCTTTTGATGGTACCTAAATCCCTTGTCTCAACAATAGGAACCAAACCCGTCGTTGAGGCCCAATTAGACTCTGCAATGCTTAAAATGGAATGGTTCTCAAGATCTTGTGATCTAGCCAATTTATCGATGGGCTTTGTGTTTCTTTGTGAAATCTCTTCCTTCAGTTAGGACTATTTTCTTTTGTATTTTCTCTTGGGTGGGGCTGATATGAGAGATACAAGCCAGCATAAACCGACTTGAAAATTAACAGGATTAAGTTTTAAATTACTCTATACCAAAGGCCTAGTACTAATACATTAACCATGTGAGCATATAATTACTATCTAAGAAACTAACTATCAGAAAGAAAGCACATATGTAACAAGATAATGCCAAGAAAAATAATTCATCTACCATAACCATGCATTACATAATAACACAACGATTGATCTTCATCATTAAAGAAAATAACATCAAAACATAGCACCAGATAACTTGACAACAGAATCAATTTCTCTTACTCATTACTACATCATTCATGAAATAGGATAGGAAGTAATTCTTCTCCAAATCCAATCACATGCATATGATGAAAATAGTTTGTCTTTGGTCCAGAAGGAATTCTCAATTCGTAGTAGTCTCCATGGAAATCTATGTTGTTCCATGGAAATCTATGTTGTTCCATCGGGACCGCATATATTCCACTGATGTCTACTGCATGCACCCAGTACTTTATTAAGCTGGAGTTCAACTACTATAGAATGGTTCAGGCTTTGATCGGATGTTCTTCGAATTGTCGTAGTTTCCCTGGCTTCGCATCAGCTATTTTTGTGAGTTCTTCGGTCCATAGCGCATCTTGTTCGACATGTAGTTTGACCACGTTGCTTAGATTAATGAAATTATCGGGGGTGTCAAACTCGGGGAGCTCTCATTCCTTCATTACTCAGTCGATCCTACTTCGGCATTTCTATCGGCGAGATCATAGAGCGAGCCTTGTTCAGTGATTAGGGAATCGTTACTGCAAGCGGGATTGAGATAGTTTAGCGATCAAGCGATATGACATAAGGTACTAACAAACATAATGGATTAGTGAATACCTATGAAGCTAGTTATTTTCGATCATTTAATACTTACGTGATCTCGGTTGCTCATTTGAATTACCTGTGATGTCTTTTATCCACGTCGCCACTCCTCTTTAGTTTAAACAAGTCACGTCGTCATGCCATATTCTAGTAAATCGAGTACGGTGGATACATGTGTTGGAACCATCATAGTGGCTACTCGACCTTTGAGACTAAGAAAATAGGCCAGAGTTGAGCATGCGCGTGTATGCTCCCAGAAGGTCAAGTAGCGTAGTAAGGAATTCATTAAATGCCTTCAGAGCCCATATCACCAAGTGTGTCAACTATCATT
>ML788008.1:32612-104523 GCA_009831015.1 Picea engelmannii
GTTACATGGTGTGAGAAGTAGTTTGGGATAGGGTGCATGCGTAGGAGATACATAATGGGTGACCTCCCCCTTTTTTTGGGTTCCCCACAATGACACTTAACATTTCTTCTCTCTTATCGTAATATTTTTGTATTCTCACTGTGACTGGGTCGGTCGGTAAAGACACCGATGATATCTACTCGTATGTAGCCCAAGTTTGGCGGGATAGTTTATAATTACATCGAAACCTGCAGCTTCTTGAATGCATCGCATTCCCTTTTGGATGTAAATTAACTGCGTTCTTTTATCTACATTTTTCGCAGAATATGTGATTTTATAATTTTTATTTTTGCAAATGTGAAATTGTTGATATGTTTTCTCTAAAGCTTCTAATATTGATTGACGTTGATGTGGCTTATTAACCCGGGATTACTTAAAATATTTGAACATAAAATTTAACATTTGGATGGTGGGTAAGGATCTCACTTAAGGGCTCTACTTACATCGAAAGAATTAAAGGAAAAAGATATTGTAACTACCTATACCTGAGTGGCATCAGAGATTGGTAATTTTAAAAGTGAAATGTTAATGTGTATTTTAATTTGTAATTCTCCGACGCCGAAATCATGTTGGGTGTCGAAAATCAGTGACAACTCTCTTCTCTATGTGTGACACTTACCTTTTTTTTTTCCTGTCGAAACCAAACGGATCGATCTTCGGCGATACCTCTATTAAATTTCAATCGTAAAAAAGAAAAATGTTCATCTACCAATGTCGATGAAGACCTGTGTTCTACTATGTTAAACCTCTCAAATGATTTTCATCACCTTTAATGTTTATCGATGCTAAAGTCCTAAACCCGTCGAGGAAAGCTTTAGTGTGTTGATTCCTTAAGTAGCTTGTTAAGGGTCCTTTAACAATTAAGGTAATTCTTTTTTGTATGTTCAGGCACACTTTAGAAAATTCAAACATGAAACATAAGAAATAAGTGTAAGTATCATTTTCATATTGAAGGAAAAACAAATGGTGCAAAGGATCAAGTGGTACCCAAAAGTTAAAAATGAACATAGACTTTTAGGGTTTTTTGAGTGCTCAATAGATCCATTGAAAGCACAAAGAATACCACACTTCCACTCGCACGAACCCCCTTCTTCATCTATATCACTCACAAACTAACAAGTATGTCTTACCATACTCACTTATGCATATTTTCCAATGCTCTCCCTTAGAAAAAGACAATGGTTAAAAAAAATGAAACTAGTAACACAGAGAGGGATAAAGTTGTAGAGACCACATGGATAGCCCAAAAAGAAACCCTTATTCCCTCCCCCTTTTTTATACTTTCATCGAACCGTCCATGGGATGGTTTTCCTTTCATTTAAGCATATGAATACAATGCAACACATTAATTTCCCCCCTTTTCGACTAATCTACCCCTATGCCCACTCTTCAAACCATTTATTACATGGGTGAGGCTTACATTCTTTACCAAATAAAAAATATCATTTTGAAGCCAACCCACATGCCATTTTCTTTCCCCTGTGTGGTTATATCATTCCTTCTTCCAAGGAAGAACAACCCTCCACTATAAATCACCAATTTCCCTACTACATAGATGTGACCGAAGAGCCCCTAGAGCCTACATCCATAGAGCCATTGCACAATTAGTTGATTTCAAACTCGATTTTGGACTAAAGATAACAACTGGGATTTTTTTTACACTGTTTATGTATTAAAATCTCATCCCCTCAATATTTTGATTATCATGGCACCTATACTTGGATTTCAAAGACAAGGATATTTTCTTCAAGGGTTATCATATATTTTATGACTCAATTTGATTTTATATGTGCTAAGAAGAAGAATATTCCACCATTGATAACATGGCTTGTCCATAGGAACGATCATGACCACATACTGAAGGAAAGTTCACAAAGATCCCGTTAATGAGGCCTCATCAGGGAAGGAAGAAGAAGAGGAAGAAGTGGACACCCCGAGTCCTATTTATGATGACACCCTCTGAGTCATTTCCAAGGATAATTCATTCCACTTGGGTGAAATATATTATATTTTCACCAACCATACCTTCCCACAACTTCCATAAGGAGACCCAAACCTAGGGAAGTATTAAGAAATCAAACGCTCTAGATTACACATGATATCTCCACATTCAACAATACACATATGTCGAAGTGATATCATGGATCATTAGACACACCAATGTGGATGACAGGAAGATAATCAATAAAAAATAAAATTTGTATCTTCCTTCCAACCATTTATACTCACATCATGCTACCAATTGTCAACTAGGTAAATTGTACTAGATGAGGACTCAGTGAAGGAATTTCCCCTGAAACCTAGAGACATTATGATAAATCAGTGGGTTCTAAGCAATAAGTTCAAGACAAGAGTATATTATGAATATCCAACCAATATACTCAAGGATCCCTACCATTATGTGGTAGCCATGCAATGTAGACTATACAAAGAACTAGATGCCAAAAAAAAATAGAGTATCATGGGTTCCCTTGATACACACCATCACGACCACCAGGTCGATATTCAATTGGGTGGAAATTGTTGATTTTTGTAGCTTCAAGAAGGTATTCTCACATGGCCCTAGGTTTTAAGCATGTGGGAATCGTCGTGGGAATCACATCACACTTTATTTTTGGTGAAAACCCCCTTGGATTTGAGTGGGGGCTTCATGGGTTTGGTGATGGGATTTGTGGGACTGTGTTGGGGATTCACACCCGCAAGGAAAGTCTAATTTTATGTTGACTTTTGAAGGGAATTCTATGGTAACCCATAAGGATTGTATATAAAGGCGAGAGGTCATTATGAAATTATATATCATGTAGAGTGTGTGGAGACATGATGGAGCTATCATAAGTGAGTCTACACTTGTGGTAGGAGAATTGGTGATTTCAGCAGAGGGAAATTTTGATAGGGTAGAAAATATAGCATAGGGTTGAGGACTCTCTATTTTATGTTCTTGGTAGGGAAAGGCACACTGCACATGTGGGAGAGAGAATTAATCTTAGAAGGAAGATATTGTATGAAGTGGAGCGATTCGTACAAAGTGTCTGTACAGTTTTTTTCATGTATGCGGGTTGCAACGAGAATAACTGCGTATGTATGCGGGTTGTTGTAGGAATAGTTGTGTACATCCATTCAAGTTTTTTTGGGTAGGAGTAGGTTCGTACCAGATGACATCATGTGACCTCAACAAGTCATACAATTTTTCTGTAGAAAATTTTTGGGTAGAGGAGATTTCCAAAATATAGTTTAGGTTTGGTTTTATATTTTGTGTTGGAAGGACAAGGTTGTCCTCAAATTATCTTGTTTTGGAAGGACAAGGTTTTCCTCATATTTGGTGATATTGTATTGGTTAAGAGGACTGGTTTTGTACTCATATTTGAAGGATTGGATAAAGTTTCAGAACATAATTATTGTGTCTCTTGTGTATTGATGATTCACCTATGATCTTGTTGTTTTCGCTGCATATGTTTTCAATCAATAATTTCAATGTAAAGTTGTTCAGTGATAGTTAGATCACTAGGAAGCAATTTTCATATATGAAATTAGTCACATAGAGTTTCATGTGAAAATTGACATGGTATCAAAGCTTGGGATTTGAAGAGAAGGGGATCATCTTTGATACACATTTTTGGATAAACATTGGAGGAGTTTTGTTCTTGTTTTTGTTGAATCTGGGCAGGTCACAAATGATATCTCTAAGAGAGAGATATAATGATAGTTGAAGGTGGAAATAGGTTAGATGGTATCTAGTTTGATACATGGAGCATACCATCCAAATGAGGAGTTGTGGGCTGCTACATATTGGTGGTGTGGAAGGTTGGGAGTTTTGGTGGATTGGCAGAGAGCCTGAATCACAATAGTATGTTGTGTGGCAGATTATCATTAACCCTGTATATGAACTCTCAGTGACTTGTCATGGTGAGTTACGATGGGTGAAACTCATGTGATTTTGCACATACAATATGGATTCAGATGTTTAGCAGGTTGATGAGATAGAGTCTTCATTAGGCTGGAGAGTTGCACATTGTCGAGGTATGACAATGTATGAGGTATTTGACCTAGGAGGATGATGACAATGTAGAGATGAGTTGCAGAGGTCTAGAGTGGACTAGACTGAGTGTCCATCTACAGTTTGGGATTGTTTAGACGAGGAAATATGATCAATGGTAGCATGTGCATACCCAAATATTTTTGGTGATTTAGATGGTCGAATTGCAGAGAATTTCATTATATGGTCATGACTTGGGAAAGCATGGTTCTTTCCTTGGAGGATTGCATGGATATTATATAGTGAGAGACACCGACACATGACATGGGCACAAGATTTTTTCATGAGTTTCATAGTGTCTGAATTGGGTATGTACAAGGAGCTTGGTAGGAGGACCAAACATGTAGTATAGAGATTTGGAGCAATGGTATTCAAAATGGAGTTAGGGAGTGTCTTGCGAGTGGAAAATGTACTATGGGTACCAGGAGTGTGTTATCAGCCTTAAGGATTAAGGAGCAAGACTATGCAGTGTTGTTCCAAAATGGATAGGTGTTATTGGATGTTGAGTTGGTATTCCTAGGTTTTAGGAACCTCTTGTGCAGGGGATATGTGAACGAGAGATGTTTCTAGGGTTTGAGAGGATATGGATTGATTGTATTCAGTAGGAGACTTGGTTGGTGTCCAGGTAGGATACAAATGGTTTGAGTGTCATGACAATGGTAATTTTTCTTCACAATGTCCCACACCAGAGGGGAAGGGGAAGAAGGAAACATGCATCAACAACAGAGGTTGATGAGGTTGCATACAGGTTCCAGACGCAGATCTTGTTGGTCTCCTCGCTTTTAGGTATAGTTAATAGAAGGGGGACTTAGTTGGTGGATAGCAAAGCATATTTCCATATGACAAGTATTAGATATTTGTTTGACACTTTCATAGAGACTAGATCAGACTTGTGTGTGGAGCTTGGCATGGGAGTCAAGCATGCAGTACAAGTATTTGGTAAAATATCATTCTCATTGGTGTCATGAGAGTTCTAAGGGTGTCAAATATGTTATAGGTGCTAGGAATCTAGAGGAGTGTTCTCTCAATATCATATATTGAGAGAAAGGGTTACCACATATTATTTTGAGTTAGACAGGTGTTTTTTATGCTGATAGGATCTAGCTTCAAATTAATAGTGGTTCTTGGAGTTAGAGAGGGCCATCCTATGTGTGTTGTGACCAAAAAGAGTAGAGAGATAAATGAAGAGGAGAAAGTAGCTCCACCAGTGGTGAGGCAGGTGGCCCCAGCAACAACATAGGTACTGAGGGAGCAGGTAGCTCCATGAGTGATGAGGCAGGTGGCCCCACCAATAGTATCGAATCAAAGGGAGTCTGAATTTAGAAGGAGAAAAGAGGATCATAGGGAGTCCAACTTCAAAGGGATTTAGGAGGATCAGAGGGAGAGTGATCCAAGTGGATATTGGTGTCCAGCCACCTATTCCAACTGGCTCCTCTTGACAGTTTTTAGTTCAACACGTTCTTTTGTACTTCTTTGTAATTGTGGGTTATACACTTTTGGGGATGTATGAATCCCTACACATCTTCTAGGTGGAGACTGGTGGCCTCCCACTTAATCCAACTGGATTATTTTGGATGTTTTCATGCCATCACATTTTCATGTACTTCCAGGGTCTTTTTGGGGGCCCTAAACAATGTTTTTTTGGCTTGTCATAGTCAAACTGTAGATAGAGTCAAAGCTTGATGGTGTAATGTGTATTTCTCAAAAATATATTTCCAATGGGCTATCACGCACCTAAAATAGAGGTCATATGAAAAATTTACGACCCCGATAAGTTGAGGTACCAACTTACCCATCAGGGCCCACATGACTTTTGGTGTTTCATCTCCTAGGGTTAGGTTTTTGGATGTCTAGGGTTTTGGAATTTGTGAGTAATGTTAAAAGGGCCTCTAGAGCCTCATTGTAACCATTCTTCTCAGATGGATGCACATAGAAGCCACATCTCTTCTCAGAGATAACTACAACCATTCGAGCAAGTTGTTTCAATTCTGCAGTTTTACAGCTTCATCCTATTTCATTTATTCAATAGAAGATATTGTTCATCGAATATCTGTGTTTTTCTCCATATATTTTTGTTTATTGTATTCAGTTTATTAATCATTTTGTTCCACTCCTAAATCTGGATCAGTTGTATGAGATTGATCTACTCTTTATTTATTTTTCTTCGTGCATGTCCTCGACAAGATCTAGGTACAAGAAGTTGGGACTTGAACCAGTCGAGCCTTTGCAAGATCGGTTGCACCAAGCCCAAAAAAAATCCATGGGGGATGAAAATATATATGATGGAGCATGAGATCCTTTTAAAATGGTGCTCGAGGAAGCCCTTGCATGACAACGGAATGAAATGATGGAAAAATTTGCATAGATCCTTCGGTGGCTACCCACAGTCGAAGCATATTCATCAAGCGACCATGAAACCCCCTTTAAGGTACATGTAAATTTTGATATTCCATTATTTAAAGGACTAATATATGTGGATGTTGTAAATAAATGGTTTAATTTGCTTGAAGTTTATTTTTCGGTCCACAATTTTTTCGATAGGGAAAATATTACGCTTTCACTCCTCAAGGTCATCCCCCATGTTAAGGAATGATGGGATACTTACTGTAAGAAAAGTTCCATAGAGGAATATACAATATTTGAGGTTTCCCCTACATGGGATTTATTCTGGGATGCCATTAAAGAATAGTACTACCCTGTTGGAAGCTACGAGGACCAATACACAAGATGGACCACCTTGCGTCAGGAAAGGGACCAAAAAGTACCAGATTTCACCAATATTTTCCATACCTTGTGCACCAAATTGGGTACCAAAGAATCTAAGTGAAATATGGTGCTCAAATACYGYGACTGTTTGCATACATACATTCAAACAAAAATGGATTTTCTGGACATYGCATCAATAGGTACGGCTTATAAATATGTTGTCAAGATTGAGCAAAAATTTAAGCAAAAGAGGCGAGATTTTGGATCTGCAAATTCCTCATAGTTGAAGCATGGAAAAGGCGGTCCCAAYGCACACAACAAGGGACATAGAAAATATGGCCACTCTCAAGACAATCATTCTAATCCACAACACAAGAAGAGTAATGAGAAGTTGAATAAGGACATGGGAAAATGGTGTGAATACCATAAAATCCCTTGGAACAACACTGAAGAATGTTGCTCCAAGCAATCACTCATGGTCGAGTTGAAGGCTTCCGATTCAAAGGTCGATTATGACTCTGAATCAAATCCATAAGGAGGGAAGCGAATTATTGGTGTTGAATCCAGTTCCATTGTCACTACCACCAAAGTCTAGCCAAGTGAATGAGAAGAACCAGTGGAAGGGGAATGCCTCTTTCACTCACAGATGTGGGTAAAGAGGGTCCCGCTTCATTTCATTGACGATAGCAGTAGTAAGAAGAACCTGATCTCAATAGAGATCGTCAAGGGTTGGACCTATCTATGACACTGCACCCACAACCCTACACAATTGGTTGGCTTCACCAAGGAAGACATGTTTGTGTCAACCAACAATGTCGTCTACCCTATGACATCAAGCCTTTCAAAGACGAGGTATTGTTTGATATTTCTCCCCTTGAAGTTTGTGATGTTTTTTTAGGACAACCATATTTGTGGAAGATTCATGCTATGTATGAGTCTAGACCCTGTAGTGTTATTATTACTTTGGGTAGATAGTTGTACAAGATACCAGAGGTAGCGATTCCTACCGCTATTTCTTTAATATCTACTAAGAAATGCAGTAAGGTCATTTCACAGACCGGGAATTTCGTCTTATTTATGATCCGTTATCACAATAAACATAAGGTCACCGCCACATCTTTGGCCTCTACACAAAGCCTCTCTTTGTAGCAGAATCAAGTGGAAGAGATCATGGAAGAGCATAGATACATCTTCTCGTCACCCACCGGGGTACCGACGCACTGCCAAGTCAAGCATCAAATTGATCTAATCCCTAATGCACCTCTTCCTAATGGACCAGTCTATCGTCGCTCACTGATGGAAAATGACGAAATCATGCATCAGATCCAAGAGATTTTTCAAAAGGGGCACATCAGACCTAGCTCCTCCCCTTGCAGAATCCTAACTGTACAGTGTAGAATAAGGATGGGACCTGGGGGCTCTACATAGATTACAAAGAATTAAACAAAATCACAGTTAAGAACCAGTACCCAATTCCCAAAATTGATGACCATCTTGACCAACTCAAGGGGGAAACATTCTTCAACAATATTGAACTAAATTATGGCTACCACCAGGTTCCCATCGAACTAATTGATGTATGGAAGACAACTTTCAAATATAAATAAGTTCTCTTTGAATGGTTGGTCATGCCCTTTGGCTTAAAAAATGCACCAACCACTTTAATGAGATTGATGGATGATGTATTGACACCCTTCACCAATTATTTTTTGGTAGTATATTTGGATGAAATCCTCATATTCAAAAGAACTTGGGAGGAGCAATATTCAACAAGTTTTGAGAACTCTGTGGCAACACAAACTATATTCCAACTTGGAAAAATTCTCCTTTGGCATGAACAGGGTCCAATACTTGAGATATATTGTTGATGAACATGGGGTACATGTTGATCCAGCTAAGATCCAAGTCATCCGTGACTGTCCAGCCTCAACCACACTAACCTAGCTTTAGAGATTCTTGGGACTGACCAACTTATACCGACGGTTCTTGTTGGAATTATCCCATATTGCATAGGCCCTCAGCCAAGTGACCAAGGGTGGTGGCAGGGATAATTTTGCGTGGGGGAAGGAAAAAAGATGAGCATTTGATGATCTAAAGCATTGCTTGTGCTCAACTCTAGTACTCTCCTTGCCTAATCTGCATCAAGCGTTCAATATTGAGACTAATGTATCTGATTATGTTGTAGGCGCAGTTCTCACTCATCACAACCATCCCCATAGTGAGACACTCTCATATACTGTCCAAAAATACCCCACCTATGACAAGGACATGTATTCCATTGTACAATCTTGTCGTCAATGGAAGCATTACATTCTGGGAAAGGATACAATCATCCACATTGATCACAAGCCTTTGTAGTTCATACAAAGACAAGGGAAGTTGCAGAATGACCACCATCAAAAGTGGTCCACCTACCTGCATCAGTTCCATCTCAACATCAAGTATAAGACATGAAGCAAAAATTGTGTGGCTGACTTCCTTAGTCAACCTCCTGTAGATGCACTCACCACCATGCTCCATTCCCATGGACATGAGGCATCTGAGTGGCCCCAAATTTATCAGTAAGATCTAGACTTCGCCACCACCTATCAACTCTTGGGTACAGGCTCGAATGTCATCGATTTTCACATTTAGGATGGATTTTTATGCCATATGTGTCATTTATGTGTTCCTTCAAGAGAGAATGCAGAGATGATTTGGGAAGCTCACTATAGTCGGATGGCAAGACATTTTGGCATGGATAAAACTGTGGTCATTCTACAAAAAAAAATTTAATGGCCAAAAAATTGATAGGACATCAGCAAGTATATCATATCTTGCACTGCATGTGCCATTTCCAAGACAACCATCAATAAGAGAGGATTATACACCCCTCTTCCTACTCCCGAGAATCCCACACTAGAAATACCACCTGGTGTAATTATTGAAGGGGACATGCTAAGCATGATTGATTCTCTGAAGTTTGTAGATCACGATATCATGAATGAAAAGAAATTTGCCAAACTAGAAATGGAAAATTATCTGTGCTCCAAAATCATACCAAGCATAGGATAAATACTATTTGAACCACCAAAGTGGAAAAAATGACTTGAGAATTCAAGGATATTGAACCTACTGAAGATCCCCCACTTTGGATGAAGTATCGAAATAAAAAATTGTGTCGACTTAGTTGATTCCATGGAGGAACTTTGTGGCTTGACCCACCAGTATCGATTTATACCCAACTAATTTTGTGGATCACAGGTTTACCAAAAGCAGGAGAGGATCTGACCACACTATTCACAAACAAATAGGGGAGAAAGCACTAGCGAAATCTATGAAAAATAAGTTTCACACTTTCAGAGGAAAGATGTGATTATATGTCATGAGCATCAACGATGATGTTGTGTGCTTTGTGATGTAGGTTCTAGCCTACAAATTTTTGAGGAAATTATGAAGGGACGAAGTGTCAGTGGTGGTAATCACAACCATGGAAAAATGCATAGACAAGGTCCAAATGAATTTGGACACATTTTTTGTAAACCATTTTTTTATAGATTGTGTAGAATCCCAGAAGAAAGGCATGGAGTTTCATTATTCCTGGCTTTTAATATTGATTGCACTCATTTTATGGAAATATCTCAATGATTTCCAACGGGGGAGAGAATCCAATAGAGGGAGTGCAGCTACAAGGTATGCTAACTTATGGCATACAAAAAACAAAAGGAGGAAAATAGACAACAATGTTACATTTTATGTCTACTTTGATACAATCGAGCACAACATAGAACATACACCATGCATCAAAACCCATATATTAGAAACATATCAAGATATTGTGCACTCCAAAGTAGGGATGCACCATCTATACATTCAAGCAAAAAGGGACCCTGCGCACCAGTGGTTTCCAACTAGCTACAAATTAACAACAGATGATGTATGCTTGATCACTAATGATTGGGAATATGAGTGGAAAATCCCAACAGAACAAATAGACCACCTGGAAGAGGAATAAGAACATGATAGGGATGAAGAAGAATTAGACGAAGGACATGGAAATTGGAAAAACAATGGTGCAGGGGATATGTCAGGACCATCAGTAGGAGAAGTGTATTCCATAGTCCCACGAACATGAGTAAAAAGAAAAGACAATGGGGAAGGGTCCATCATTTGTTGCGTGAAAAAAGATGAAAGCACATAAGGAACCACCTTTCTATAATATGAAAAACAATGACATGGAAAGAATCAACTACCAAGTATGGAATGTCATAAAGGAGGGCATTGACTAAGAAACAAAGAAACAAGTAGAACAACACCAGAAGGTGCATGACCAATTGATAAAAATACAATAGCTACTGGAGACCATGAACATAGCATCATAAAAGGGATCAGGTGAAGGACCATCCATGAGTCCGATGGAGGAAGGACATACTACCAATGCATTCTTGTCCGAGTTAGAAGTTGGGCGTAGAGTGTTATAAATCGAGACACATGTAGTTGGATTCCCAACACCAGATCTGTAAGAACATATGAAAACACTAAGTCATCTGAATATACTAGTGTCACACATGCCTATATGCATACTACAGAGTTTGCAGGTAGGAATTATGCATGAGATAAGGCTTCGTGCAAATTTAGCTAGAAAAGAATTGACCAAAGTGATGGATGAGAGAGCTCAAATGCAACAATAGTATGCAACTTCTCTACAGGAAAAGAGAGAATTTGAAGAAAAAGTGGAAGGAGCGATGAAGGATAAGAATGATTCTGAGGAAAGAGTCGAGAAATATGTAAAAGAGAAGGATGAAGCTAAGCAAATGGGGTAGAAGACACGAGCAACCATCCAAAAGTTGTATAAGGAAATTCCAGAAGTACCATTAGTAATAGAGGCCACCATGGAAGAACAAGTCTCCAGAATCGAAGAATTCATCAAAGGATTCCGCAAAAGGATTGAAGACTTACAATCATGCACAATTCTAGGAACATCGCCAGAAGAAAGGGCAAGAAGAAAGAGAACAACGATGACAATAGTAGAAAATATCAAGAAGCTGGAGGGGGAATGCGCAAGTCTTTGTGAGGAAAGTGTGAAAATATGAACAAACCTGGTGGAGGATCCTAAAATGAAGGTCATGGAAGACAGATTGAGGAATGCACAAGACAGTGCGTAGAAGGATTCAGAAATCATAAACATTGTCTCGTCAACTGAATGAATGATGACCATTTTGGCACAAAGGAAGTCACACGAGGAAATCGAAAAAATTTGGGACCAGCAAAAGATCCTCCAGAAGTGATTAGGACCACTTCAAGATGAAACACTAAGGGTGATAAGAGAACTGGAAATTACACAGGGAAAAGTGAAGCAAGAAGTGCATGACACAGAAGAGAAGCTCATGACCCTGACTATGCAGGGTGTAGAGGAAATTTTGGGAACAAAGGAAGAAATAATAAAGGAAGTTGCGACAAGAACGGACACCTCCCAAAAGTTCATAGAAGTATAGAGGAGTGTGAAATAGGCTTGAGTGGCTTGGGACGAGCCATAGGTGAGTGTTGGGAGAATGTTGGATAGGAATTTTGTATTCAGTTTTCATAAAAATCCTAAGTATGGAGGATATGCACAACAATAGAAAAAGAAGACAAGGCAGGAGCAAAGTGTGAAGTAAAGGCACATGCAGGATCAAAAGTGCGTAATAAGAACATAATTAGAAAATAATAAATAAGAGAATAAATAAGAGAAGAAAGAGGGAGAAAATGAAGGATAGCAGTTCAACATGCCAAAATCAGAAATACGCACAAAATCAGGAAGAACGATAGTCAGGAGTACAAAATCAGCATGCATACGTAAAAGATGGAAAAGCAATATCAAACAGCAAGTCGACATGATTTGTCATGAGTTAGATTGAGTTGTAATTGTTCTTTTTGGATACGAAAAATAGGGTTTTGAGCCCTATAATCCATGTATAAATATGTAATGGGTCGAGTAGAATAGGATTTTGTTCATGAGAGTTGATATGTTACATTCTATGTTGTTCATGAGGAGAGTGAGAGAGTGGGATAAGTATGAGGGATAAATTCTATGTATGAGTGGAGAAAGAGAGTTGCAGAGAGATTCTTGTACTATAGAGTGCCTATGCAAGATGAAAAGAGATATATCTTGATATCTCTATTGTAAGTGTAGTGAGAATCTTGAGACAATTACAAAAATAATAATAAATAAGCCATTCATTGTGGGCATAGCCCAAAGTTGGGTGAACCACATTAACTATCGTGTTCACTTGTCTTTTATGTGATTGATCATGAATATTCCCTTTTTGCATGTTAGACTATATTTTTCTACTATATCATTAGTGTGCAATAGTTATGAATGTTATAGTAAATGGGGTATGTTGCAATCTGTAGTATAATGGTAATATATATTGAATTCACTAAGTAACCAAGGAAGAATAAATACAGGATAATGCACACAGAACAAATAAGTAACAATGAATAAGATGATCTCCTCCCATCCCTCACTACTACAAAAACTTGGTTCCTCCATCCCTAATATATGCTTCAGGTGAGACTTCACTTGCATGCAAGGGATGTTGAAAGAGTCGGTGTCTAAAGGGTTTTGTTGGTTAAGATAACTTGAACCTAGGTTCTTACAATCGCGTACCAACACACAATCCCCATCAAATGAAGTGCATTCATTTATTAATCTAAAATACCCCTTAAGAAGATTGTCCTAATAGTTTTTGTATTCAATTTATTATGTTTGGATCTATGAAAATTATACAATAATCTCTCTAGTAATCCTCTAATATCTCATCTTCCTTTTGTGTCATCCTAAAAAATCATTCCCTTAGGTCCCTAGCCTCACAATACTCTTGGTATTTTCTAAGAAAATAAGTTCTCATCTCATTCCAAGTTCTGATAGTATTCCCTCCCAACCCCATAAACCAACGCAAGGATGAGTCTTTGATGGTGACAAGGAATAATTTTTGTTTTTTGAGCATCATTACAATAATCATAACTTCTGCATAAAATGTCAAATTTGAAAAAAAAATTCATTAGGGTCTTTGGTTACTATACCATCGAAATGGGGCAACATAGATGGTGGAATCTTATTCATTTGTACATTTTTTGTAGGGTCCACTGTGGGGAACCCAAATTTTACCTCTCCTTCTACATTACCTTCATCATTTGCATTCAAGTGGACTTATCCCTCTCCTTCTACCATGTTTTTACTCTAAACCCAAAATAGATTATACTGTGTTTTCAATTGAGACTCTAGCTCTCAGACTGAATTGATCTCTTCCCCTTCTAGTTTCTTGTTGGTCTTTCAAATTAGATTTGTCTAAGCTACAAGATCTATAGAAATGTGTTCCAAAGTTACACTTGGTGTAGATCCTTGTCCTTCAGGTTTATCCACAACTAATATTTCTTCAACTTCTGGTGGAGCCACTGGTATTCTTCATATGTGCCTCCCTTGTGTATATTTTCATGCCAGCAAGTTAGTATGTGGGGGGATTCTTGCAACACTACTAGATGAAGCTACTAGTGGAACTAAAACTGCTCTACATGTACCTTTAATAAATCTACCATGATTAGAACTATGTCTATTCATACAATACTAACATAGTTCATAGTTGAAAAAAAAATGTACCCCACAATAGTGGATGCACAGGTTCTTACCTCTCATATTACAATCGTTACCTTGTCACCACTGCAATTTTAGTGCCAAAAAAAAATCTTATACAAAATAAAAAAATAAAGGAAAAATTGAAAGGAAATTCAAATGCAAATCCAAAGCCTAGTCCTTTAACACCTCCCAGACAACAATGCCAAAATGTGTGTCAATTTAATTGCTTAAATTGATGCACATTAAATTATCAATATTTATGCTCATAATATTATGAGGTGTTGAAAAAATATATGCGGGTCTAGGTAAGGAAACTCTAACATATCCTTTCTACATTCGAAAGAACTCTGTTTGACAAATCATTTCCAGAAATCGAAATCAAGTGTATGAGTATGCTATGTTATTTAACCAATCAATTACAACCTTTTTATTCAATTGTCAAATGATCCAATTAACCTACTCATTAACTCAATTAATTCATGTAGCTTTATCAAATTGAAATTTAAAAGAAAAGAAACTTGTAATGTCAAATCAAATCCAACAAATATTGTGCTTGTATATTCAAGTCTCTTAACTTCTCAGTTTCTTGATATTCTTGTGTTAACAACACCAAGACTGTTGGGAACAAAAAAAAATGCTACCATAATTATGTGTGCACACTTGTTGGAAGTCAAAAGAAGCAATGACTGTGAGTAAATACAGAAATAAATTGCATGTGTAAAAAAATGAAAGTAGAGACAAAATTTAGATAGAAACTCCAAGAAAGTAATCAAAGATATGAATTAAAATAATATCACACTTAACTACACAAACGAATCTACAAAAAACAAACAAGAATTTCATCTACAAAAAACGAAGAATAAATACTTAGGGTATACCAGAGAGAGGGGGGACCGCCTCTTCCAGCACACTCTACAGGAAGACTACAATGTGCTACTAGAGATCAACATCAAAGATGTCCTTTATTTCAGAATCCAAATGGGGAATTACAAAGAATTGTTTACAATCCTTTCCAACAAGGGTTCCAACCAAAATAATAATCAGCCGACCCAACCAATGATGTTTTACAACGTTGGTGTCTCTTATATTTATGATTAATACTTCAGACTATAGAAAGAAAACATTATAACCGAATATTCACCCACTCAATAAGAATATCATGCTACTACCTTGTGTTTTGGCGTTTTACTGATTTAAGAAAAGAATAAATGTGTCTGTTTGGCTCTATGAAAAATAAAGGGTGTCAGTTTTCCTACAGAATTGTCATGAAAGATGTGGGTATCTAACTTGGGCATATTTTCCACACAATTAGATTAGTTCATGGAAAGACACGGTATTTTGAATGCATATTTGAAAAAAATCAACATCTTGTTTGATGGTCGTTGGGTCTATTTGAGCCACATGAAATCTCGACGACGTCATTTCCAACAAAATCCATATCCTTGAATTCACCCTCAAGAGGCACAACCATCCAGAACATTGAAGCATGATTTTTGAAGATGCCTACTACCAAAATTCTAAAGGCGGCTACTACCAGAATTTTGAAAAATGCCACAAGAACAACAAGAAATTTGAAAATAGTTAGGGAATTACAAAATCTAATCTAGGAAACCATCAAAACATGGGAAAACGATAAAATAATGATCATATACCTCATGAAGCTTGGATAAACTGGAAATGAAAAACATGTGTGATATATGGCGATATAAATGATAATTTCAAAAAGGATAACGGAGAAATTAAACATAATAAGAAAAATGGTCATCGTAAAATGTGTTGAAACCAAGGCCCAACACACTCATCTAGATGATCCCACACGTGCCTCTTATGATTATTCTTACACTTGGATGACTCACATATGTGGAGGTCACGTCATATCTTTGAGGACGTTATTCCACTTTTTGGACCATTCTTTAGTTCGAGGAGGATGGTTAGAGGAGGTTGAAGTTATTGGACCATGTTTGACTTGACTATGGACCCTTTCCTTGGACATTGGCACTATTTTTAGGGGAACACCTCTCCTATTTTCTCTTTTGTCCACACGTGTGGTATATTCATTGTATTTTAACCTCTTTTAGAAGGTTGTTTCACCTTTTGAGGGTATTATGGGATGTATTTTATCATTTTTTCTATGTTCCCATTATTTTCACTGGGATAATGGTTTTGAGCTAGCACATGGTATTGTATTGTATTTGAGGAGGATCTTCACCTATAACAAGAAGACTCCTCTTCTATTTCAATTCATTGCATATTAATGAGGAACTTGGCTTAAGAGTTCTTTTTGTATCTATTTCTTTTCTAGGTCAATGTTTAGTCATTGTTCAAGATTTAGATAAGCACTCTTGAAGGTTTGTTGGAAGAAAAAAGTTACTACAAGGAAAAAGAAAGTTGAAATGCGCCACTTGAAAGGGTCCTGAAGGTAAGTTATCTAACCTAACCCCTTTTATCATTGAATTTATTGTTCATGCATTAAGGTAGGATGTATCGCGGCTCTATCCTTTTGCTTGTCCAACCTTTGAGTTAATGTTTCTAGTACTGGGAAAGGCTATTTGATGGACCAATCCTCCCATCCAAACTTGAAGGGAACCTTCTAACCCTAGGTAGTGATTTAGGGGAAATACTCTGAGTGATATCAATAATACATCATCTTAAACCATAGACTCCACATGGAATTGATCTAGTGACCCCATAGCCATTCAAAGGAATTGGTCTTTCATTATCTTAACCACCAAAAAACCTAAAAGATCAAATTCTTTTCCTTTTTCTCCCCTTTTCTTTTTTAGTTTCACAATCTAGGGTTTCATAATGTGTTATTATCAATCTATATTTCTTCATCTTTATTGACACATCAATCATTAAATTACTGCTAACATATTCCTCCATTGAATATCTCTATTTTTATCATTTAAAACAAGGGTTTTGGATATAATTGTTTCTTGTTTATATTACAAAAAAAATTGAACCCTAGGGTTGAAACAATGCATTCATATCTGATCTAAAATATTGGGATTCCCTACATCTGATTCTTGGATATATAATGTTGAGCTATTATTGTTTATCATTTACTTGGTTTATTGAATACACATGTTGAAAAGGGTTTTCAAAAGCATCATTCATCATACCTATTGATCAGTATTTGGGATGGTTCCATCCCTCAATGGTTCCATATAGATAAGTGATTTCAAAAGAACCCAAATGACCTCACTTAAATCCCAATTGTTTCGTATCATTTCCACTGTCTTGAGGTATTTTTATTGTTTTCATTTTCTGTAGAAAACAATTTTTGTGCAGGGTTAAGACTAAACCTTTTGATGTATTCTTCATCTACTCCACAATTGGTTACCAAATTATCTTGAATAAGGCCCAATGACCTTGTCTCTTGCCTAATCATTATTTCATTAGGTGTTTCCCTGTTGGCATACTCAGTTTGCAACAGTTTGATATCTCTATTGTTTATGATTTGGGAAAGATGATTGGTGCATATAATATCCTTTGTAAATACTATTACTATTGATTTGATGCATGCTTTAATGGTTAAATATATCATGTTGTCCATGCAATTAATTTATTCTCAAAGTTCACTACAGAATTTGTCTTGAAAGATTGTTGATGCTTTATTGTGCTTGCATTTATAATAAACAAATACTTTTCACTTGTTATGTAAACTTTGTTTCTCTATTGAATGATGATAAATAGTTTTTAACTAGCATGCTCTGGTGAATGTGATCTTGTAGATGGGACATATGTTGCATTAATACTTGTGACTTCCATGTTTCATAATGAATATTAAATATATCATTTTAGTGGTTATTGTTTCACAATTAAATGTTCATATAATAAATCTTTAATTTCCAAGGATTTACATGACATTGTATTCTCTCTCTTGTATTGATACAATCCTCTAGATAATTCAAACCAATTCCTTGCCCTCATCCTTCATATTGCAATGATAGGACCTAATTTGACCACATAGGAAAACCCTCCTTAAGTTAGAAACCCTATCCTAGAAGTGTAGAGGCAAGGTTGATAAGGTGACACTGGGTGTCTTTCCTATTCATTTCCCTAAACTCTCCCTCGAAAGGAAGGACTTTCCCTTGGAAAGAGTTTGATATTTAACACACTTGAAAGGAAAGGCTTGTCCATAAGACCACACATGTCATTATGAACAATTTGTGATGACAAAACCACGCAAGTCATTGTGAACAATTTGTGATTGATTCATCACACACCATTATTTTCCCTTTTCAACCCCCCCCCGATGATTCTTACCAAGGACACAACCTTCATAAATACCATCCTTGGGAACCATGGAAGGTAACCCACAACCCATATTTAAACTACTCATAATATGCACACTTCTAAAATTCAAGTGACCTAGTCTCTCATGTAATAAACAACTCATATCACAAGTGTGGGAAATGCAAGCTTGAAAACCTTGGAGGGAATTAGATGCATAATTATTGGAAAACTTGTTAAAGTTTCATATATTCATCAAGATATATAGATAAAAAACATGAAATTTATTATTAATATCCTTCACAATAGGAAAAATTTCAACATCCTTCCCACTTTGAATCATCTAATAAATAGAGAGAATATGTGAACTAACACTTGATACATGATACAAAAAATTGAGGATGGGATTTTCAACTTCAACATTACTAGTACCACAATCAAATAGTGTGGTATTATCCCTTACATAATCCTTCTCATCACAATTCTCATTATGATCTAGAGAAGAAAAAAGTGAAGCATCACAACTCATATGATAGGTATAACCAAAATTGATAACTCGGGTGACTGGATGAAATATAAAAATTCAAGGATTTAGAAGTGAAGAAAAGGCCTTACCATCATTCCTAGTGTGATTTTTTTGTTTTTGTTCACTCGATATTTTTGTTGTTGTTCACTCGATGAATATTTCTTATTAACTCTCTTAGAAATTTCCTTTAACTTTTTAATTAATTTATGTTCACAATGTCCTAATTTTTATTTTCCAACTTTCCTTCTTGATTCCCCTGCTTTTTAGGCAAAGTGTCCCTTTTGTGATTTTTATCACACTTCCTATGATGTTAATACTTATTATGTTTTTAAAGAAGATTATTTTTCTTCGAGCCAATCTTTTCCAAATTCATTGACATATATTGTTCCTAAAAAAATATAGATTAGAAAAGATAATGAAATCTAAGCCCATAGATTTATCACCAAGCATATGCTTCATAGATAAATAACTTTAAAAAAATACTTCATATGAATATTGAAGGCTTTCAAAGAATAATTTGTAGCATATAACTATCTTCCTTGAATTCATCACCACATCCCTCCAATAGAAATCGTAGCTCTTTAAGATGAGCCAAGTGATCTTTAATATAATCAAAATCTTATGAATTCAAGTGCATGCGTTGATTCTCTAGTTAGATAACGTGAGATTTATTAAAAGTATCACATGTTGTTGTATGTCAATGCTCCTCCGGAATATGAAACCAAAACTCCTATGCAACATGAATGTGTATGATACCTGTTATTAGGCTAGTTCATTCACTTATCCCCGTCAAAATGTTCCATTTCATCACCCAATTATGTGCTAAAACACTATTGTGAAGCACATCCTCCATCTTTTTCTTCCATAATCTATACATTAGGGAAACCTGGAGTAAAAAATGAACCTAAAAAATTTTTAACAAAAAAAATGCTTAATATGGACCAATAGGATTTGAGATGATATCAACCCCATGGGTTGACAAGGAAAAATAAAACACAAATATTTAAAAATCTCAAATCCAAGTGTCACCTTTTAATTGAATAATAGTTAACCATGGTTAGTAAATTTAAAACTCTTAATTATTTTTTAATAAAAATAATAAAATATATTATAAAAATATTTGGGTATATTTTGCGTCAAAAGGGGTATTTCTCTTATAATAAGTGTCAAAAGATCTAGTGCTTTTCTTTATTTATTTAATTCACACACACATAGATATTTATTATTAAACTAATTTTATCATTTATTATGTGTGTAGAATACTCTAAATTCTTTATTATTACTTCTCATAACTCTACATTAACTATGTTATCGAATAGATTGTAGGTTGGGAAAAGCCCAAACAAATTCACAAACATGGGACAAATGTGAGAGTAGCTACCCACTGTCACCTTAGATAGACACTCCCCTCACTTAAGTGATGATGAAAATCACCACATGGGGGAATTTCGGTGACCCTAGGGGAATTTAGACAAAAAGTGATATAATGGAAAATGAAACCCCTATAGGTCGAAGTAAGAAGTGGGAAATGGCTTGGATAAGAGTCTTGTTGGTAGGGATAGGTTGTTGAAGTGGAGTGTACTTGCAAAAGAGAATTATACATGTCCGAGACAAGATAAAATGTAGATGTAAAAGCCAAATAATCAAAAGGAAAAGTAAGTGAATATTTCTATCCTATATTGCAGAAGTAAACAAGAGTATATATAAGCAAGTAAATGATAATAATGGCTTCAAAATATATCACCAAATTCAAGTAAATGATGTAAGAGACTGAGCTAGCAATTACTAGTTTAACTCTAGGAAATAGAAAAAGACTTTAGTTAAAATAGAAGGTTGTTAGATGATGTTATCAACAAGTTATTGTAACAACCAAGTGGCTGTAGAAAACGTTTTCTACAACATCAAAATCCAACCACCAAAATGAGAAAGTAAACCACCCAAAAGATAGCCAACCTTAAGTAGATTAAGTGTAGTGACTTCCAAGCAAATTTCAATGGTTGAAAACTGAATAAAAGAAATAATTTAAGTGAGTTTTTTTCAGCCTAATGGTTTTAGCATAAATTTATTACAGCATCAAAAAAAACTTAGCCAAACTAGACGCCATAGGGGCTCAAGCAATCCAATAGCATGTAGAATTGAATCCACTTTAGACAAATGAAATATCTCAATAAAACATGTTTTCCAATGCAACAATTGTATTTCTCCAATGCAATTTTTAGATTAGTACTTTTAATATATTGGGTAATAGAGTATTGGTTGTATGAGTTGGATCCACTATTTCTCTAGGGGTGTAATCTTGTTTACTCCCTAAAGGAAGATAATCCAACAAAGGTAAGTCTAGGAGGGTGTAATCCCTTTTACTCCTCCTAGAAACCTTGTGAAAAAATGACTTATCAATTAAAAATTAAGATGAAACTTGGTGGAGGATGTATTCCCTTATACTCCTTCAATGGTTTTAGACAAATGTAACATGAAACAAGTAGAAAATACCAACAAATGCAGAAATTTCCTTACCAATTCCACAATATAGCAAGAAAAAACCCTAGATTTACCAAGTAATTTCCATCCACATGCAATAATAATCCTCCAAGAGAGGCATGCACCACTTTAGCTCCACAATATACCAATAAGCATCCAAAAATTTTCACAAGAGAGAGATATAGTTCAAATGCCCAAAGAGGGAGAAAATTTCAGCCAAGTATCTCCTCTCAAGTGAGAGAGATATGATAAAAATGAAATGAAATCATCTTTTTTGTATACAAGACCTCAATAGTATGTTTGTCCACATAATTTTATGGTAAACCACAAAACAAGGGGTCTGAACCCCTTAGTTTTCCCCCTTTACAAACTTAATTTGATTTTTACACAAAAGAAAACTCTAAATGCGATGTCAAGCCCTAATTGGCTGTCATTTTGGCACTTTTGGCAAGTCATTGAGATTGGAGAGGAAGTTGTGGGAAATCCAAATTCTATGTCTCCATGGTGAAAGGGATTCACTCCATAAAAAGGTGTCAATCCTCCAACAAGTCATCACCACCACCATCAAACCCTAGTCCTAGTCAAGACATCAAGCCCAAGAAGTGTGGTGTAAGGCTTCCAAAGGCAAGTCATTTGGCTAGAAAAGGGTTAGGTGTCAACCTCAAAGGTGTCMTCTCTTTCCTCCAAAGGAAACTTCCATCATCTATCATCTTCGAGTATGTGGGTCATTCCATCCAACATGTGGGCTTCCTTACCCAATAAAGGCCCAAKCTATGCTTATTAATCCTCTAAATCATCCATCGAGCAAGGTCCTGCAAAGAAAAATGAGTGCGCCCTCCAAGGGTCTCAAGTTAAATGTATCATGGTAAGTAAAATCACATTTAATACAAGAGCCACCTAAACATGTGCATAAARACTACCTTCTCAAATTAAATAAGTGCTCAAAGACCTTATGCAACTTTCCAAGTTTAGGTATGGCAGGGTTTCCAGGTGACCTATTGGGTGAGTCTTTCCTCAAGCCAAGGAGTGTTTCCTAGGTGGACCCTCTCTAAGTCATGTAAAGAATATGGAGTGGATGGGGATAATACATTTTGGGAATGGGGTTCATGACATGCAAGGGTTCGTAGTGTCTCATTTATGGGTTCCTTTGTAGAGGATGTGTTGCACCTTCCTTTTCAATGAGACCTTTTTCCAAAACCATTTATGTTCCATTAATTAATTAAAGTCCAGAACGATTGGGTAACTTAAACCTTGAAAGGAGTACCACAATTTCACTTGAATCTAGAGGTACAAAGAATTCCATATGCATGGAAAGAAAAGGAAATTGCATGCATTTAAACACCTCAACAAGCGGGACATCTATATAATGTGAAATTGCTTTCGTAGGTATTCAATTGTTTTAATAGAAATGTTTCATTGTTCTTAATACCTCTTTTGGTGAGCATCTAGAAGGTTAAAACTTTTTCTTTTATCTTTTTCCATATACATCCCCTCTAGGCCTCCATCCCCTTCTTCCCATAAAATGAGGTACAATCCCTTCTTGGGTCAATACACCTGAAAATACCAAAATATAAGGAGACAAAAAGGATGAAGTTTGAAAAATGATAAGTATGATCGAGAATGGTATGATGACTCATCAATGAGACCACCTAGTAGTAAACCTATCCCCAAGGGTGACCACTTACTAGGGCACAATGTCAACCACCAAGGTGAAATAAGGAAAAGAGCATAATTTCCAAGCAAACATTCTATAATCAAAAGCAACTTTAAATGCAACATACTCAAATGCCTCAAGTATTAAAGTGACAATTACCACAATACTTGACTTGTACCTCATGGAGAAAGACCCATTGTCTTTCGGAAACATGTTGATGTGGTGAATGCCATCATGATGAACCGTAGAAGTGTGATGGTGAGTGGGTCTCCATCTCTATAACTAGAAATCACAAGTCAGTATATCCCTCATCACTCCATGTATGCAACTTGAGGGCCTCGAGACACTATCTCCTTACTTATCCCTAGAAATAGAGGATAACAAACCCAACTTGGATATATATACTTAATAATAAATAAATGGTATCTCTAATGCAATGTGATGTGGCATATAATTTTTTCTATTTTACTATTCTCCTTAGGAGGCCCATTCTTGACACCAAATTTGTCCTAATGATTGTGACTAGTGAACTTAAAATATAGATCTAGGACCCTCACAAAGGAAAACTCAACAAGGAATATGCACCAAAGAACTACAAACAAACACCAAGCATTGCTTCCAAATATCCAAGAAACATGCAAAGCCCTACATGGAAACGTGTCCAAAAATATGTTTATATTCCCCCAGTCCCCCTCAACCTCCCTTAAAAAAACTCTACTTTCTTTTGTAAAAAGGAAATCCCATAGATTTGAACTTAGATCTCCTCCTCACTTGAAATTATATGTAGAAAAAAATATATGCTCCTTTTTATTAATGCCCCCAAAAAATGACTAAAATGAACCAAAATCCTAGTGGGTTAGCACAATTGGTTTGAATAGAAAGTTTCAAGACATAGTTCATCACAATGTCCCCAATTCTAGTTCAACTAAGGTTTGGGTCTGATTAGGTCCCTCTATGTTTCTAGCTGCTATTATGTCTAGTGGTTGAACCACCCTCCATCTAAATGTTATGGATAAAAGGGATTTATCACATGAGGTTTTTCTTGGAAAAAATTGAACATCTAATTCATACCACCCGACGATTTGGCTATGTGCAAGAGGAATTTGGAGGGAGGTTAAAACTTGCTAACCTCACTGCATGTTTTTAGGATAGAGAAATAGTGTGAGAAATACAAACAAGTGAGGTCTATGCCTCATTGGTGAGCTTGTTGACTCATGTAGGAGCATCGCCATCAACAGTTAAAGAGGCCAGGTGGAGGACAACTCAGCACCTAGCACGCATATTTCAAATTGTTTTTGAATTCTAGGGAGGGCGCAACATTTTGTTTTGAAAGGATTCTAATTTAAATATTTTCAATATTTTGAGGCTTGAGCCATCACATAAGGCCATCGAAGTTGTAATCATTTTAATTATCAGATAAGGTTGTAAAGATACTAAGTATCGACTCATATCTGAATGAGATTTCCATTCAATGTAAGAGTCCTTAGTAGATGAATGTATTAACTATGATAGGATATCACTAAGGTAGTCTGGAGGGAAGGCTCGAGAAGCCTCTCCATGTATAAATATATGTATTTTATGCCCAAATGAGGCTGTTGAATGTTATTGTTGTTGTTGTTGAAATAGTTGTTGAAGCTTATGAAGAGTTGCATAGAGTTGTATGAATCCATGTACATATTTTATTGAATGAATACAAGTAGAGAGGTTTTATTCCAAATGTATGGTGTTGTGTTCATCTGATTTATTTAAGTACATGTGGTGTTTCTTTATGTTCTCTATGTTTTATTTTTTTATGTATCTTTTATGCATGGATATGTTTTTCATGGTTAAGTGTGGAAACCTTTGATGTTTCTATAAGTTTCACTTGTTTCTCTTTTGAGATTCTTGGTGCAAGGAGTGCATAGTGCCCGCAAGGAGTGCATAGGTTGAGTCGAGATAGAATCAGAAGCTCAGAAGAGATAACGAGAATTTACAGTTGAAGTGTAAGGAGTGCACTGTTTCTCAGTGGAGAGAAAATACTCGAGAAGACTCGTGCAAGGAGTGCATCGGGGAAATACTTTGTTTAGGTGTTAAAGAAGTTTCAGAGGAGATGAGCGCAAGGAGTGCATAAAGGATATTTTCTTCAAAAATCTCTAATTCCAAAACTTCTCAGAAGTTACAGGCTGCAAGGAGTGCACCAGAGGTCTGAAATACCTCAAGGACTTAAAGCTTAGGAAGGATAGCATTCAAAATCCTTAAGGAGGAAAATATTCATTGTTTCAAGAGTCAAATAGTTTAGATCTGTTCGGTAGAATCCAAGATATTTCATCACCCTTATATATGGAGAATTAGTGCAGGGTTTACCCCTGTGAGTTGTTGAGACTTCACGTGTTCGGTAGAATTCATATATGGAGCGCAAAGGAGGAGTCATCAAAGAGTGGAAATCAAAGGTTGAGATCCATTTGGAAGTTTGCAGGATATATGACAGTCATTGGATTAGGAGGAGTTGTGAAAGGGATAATCGGTGAAGTCCTAGGGACTTCGTGCATTTTGGAGTGTGGAGAAGTCGGGACCCCTGAAGTCTCGAAAGCTAGATTTAATCATGGTCATCCAAAGTCTGAGGACACGTGTCATCAGATTGTGTACTCTGGTGGACTAGCACTCCAGAAGAAGTTAGGAGTGGAGGTTCAAGAGTGGAGGAACCCCAAAGTCCTGAAGCCCTGAAGTTCAACTGGTTGTCTATTGACAGGGACACACATCATCATATCAGAAGGTCCAGAGAATAATGTTGGCAACCCAAATACCATCTCATTTTGTGTCTTATTGAATTTGAAATACAAAATTGTTTCTTAAACTTGTTGTCCAACAGATCTATTTTCATCAGAATGACTCAGTTTCTTTTGTGAAGGTGTGATTGTTGAATTTGGATTTTATTATTATGAGAACATGATAGTATGATTTGTTGATTGCTTTCGCTTTTCAATTTCATGATTTCAAAGCATGAAATTGAGACCTTTATCTCATGCAAACATTCAACTGAAACCTCGTAATGTTTTCCCTTTGTATTAGTTTGTAACTCTTGTTTGTCTGCTTCAATTAGTATATGTCTATATGGAATACTTGTGAAATTTGTTTAGAATTAAGGGACCGTGAATTATATCGCTAGAATAAGTATGGACCTCCCCATAGGAACTTAGATCGATCTTAAAAAGGGTATGGGTTTTGCGTTTAAAAGAATCTATGGGTTAATATATGCATTGAAACCTTATTTAATATGTTTAAAAATGAATTGGAAATAAGGTTTAAACCTCACCTCTATTAACCCTTTCAATATGACCCTTCGTTTCTTACATATGTCATATCACAATTTAATGGTTAATGATGAAAACCTCCTATAGCATGACCTGTCCACCATCGAAAGAATCATTACATTGTGTGTTTTAATATCCTTGGAATTGGGTTGTTAGTTCGTGACAAGTTGTGAGGGTTACATGGGTTTCATGGTGTTCAATATCCCTGTCCTCTGGCTTACAAGAAATAATAAGTTCTTGGAGTGGGAAATAATGGGAGAATACTCCCAAACCTTTGAATTTGTTCTTGAAATCAGGTACGTTCTCCTGACCCCATTCGTTGTATATTGGTTTGGTGTACTGGTGTCAAAACGTTTTTCCCTTCATGAAGAATGTTGCTTTGCCTCCTGATTTACCTTTGAAACTATCACTCTTGTAGTAAGGCATAATTGAATGGCCTTCAGGCTTTACTTACCCACAACAACTTAACAGAGTTCAAAGCCATGCCATAATTGAGAGATGATTTTTTGGGATGGATTCGGGGAAAACGATGAATATTTTGACAAAACTGTTAGAAACCCATCTCCAAAATGGGGTCATTTACCTTCCAAGTGGACAGTTTCTTTAGAAACAAAGCGATTTCATAGATATGCCTCATTTTCTAAAGAGACATCTCTCATAAAAATATGTTTCGTTTGAGGAATTTCTTTCCCCCTTTTCTCTCCATGGATTTGAAATCCTGTCAGTTATTGGCCCTACCCTGAGGAATAAAATCCCCTCTGATATAAATAACTAGTATCCTAAAACATATTCAGATCCTGGGAATTGTAATCGATGTTTGTCATGGGTACAGAGGTATTATACCGACGTTCCATACCTGCAGATGTGTCTTCCTTAGGTTATGGCATAGAATCAAGAACTTGAAAGAGATAATCAAAGGTTAATGTATGAGCAAATCATTTCTCGAGAAAACGAGAAACCCAATAGATATGGAAATTTTATCATAAGAAAATCAACAAACATCAACGTTGTTATGAGATCTTAACTATGCAAGTCTTCTTTTTCAAACGTTTAATTTGGTAAATGTTTTTTTTTTTTGGTGTGTGTATATTGAATTATTAGTTTCTTTGTTATGATTTTAGATTAGCTTAGGAATGTTCTTTTCGATTGATTGATTAACAGATTTTTTGTTTTATTGTTTTATGATTTTCCTTTATTAATATTTAGTTTCTTTTTTTAGATGTAGACTAGCTACAGAATAAAGGATTGTGTAGCTTGTCTTAAATAGTGAATAAGATTTTAATTGATTTTATTATGTTTCATTTTCATATTCCAAGGAGGAGCTACAAGATCGCTTGTTCATTGCTTATGGAGAACTATGAAGTACCTTGTTGAAAGAGTTGGATTTATTTGCAATTTTTTAATATATTTTTGGACAACTATGATAACAAACTTTTGATTAAGTTGTTATGGATTTTTTTGTATGAACTGAGATTAGGAAGTAGTTTCAAGCTCTCTATTTTGGGAGATTCACCTCTATCCCATGGATATGAGGGTTGGATCAGTTTTATTGTTTAAATACTCTTTTCTATTGGGAGACTGGAAGGATTGGAATTCTGGAGAATGGACTAAAATTTAATTTAAAAGAAGAATATGAACATGCATTTTGCTTGAAGGCTTTCGTCCTAGTAGTAAAATGTTTAGTATGATTATTTTATTAGTCATATTTATTTTCATATTTTTCTAAGCTCAAAAAATATGTTGATTGAATTAGATTTTGTCTGTTTATCAATATAAGGTTTGATGTCTTTCTTTTTAGTTCATGACATAGTTCATTTTTCCAGTTTATTATGATCTATATGACATACCAAATATAAGACAAATATCTCTATGCTCTGAGTTGATTCGAATGTTTTGAATTTGTTACACCAATTACATTGATTGGAGTTTTTTTCCCTTCTTTGTATATTGGATCATAAAATGTCATATGGGGTCATATTATATATTGTCTTTCTGTTACCTGCAAATATCTTATGAATCTCACAGTTACCTGAATTTCTTTGGGTAAGATCACAAATAATGCTACTTTGTAATTTGCTTGCCATAGATTTCTCTCTGGAAAATAGGTTGTGGGAGCATATCTTACACAGAAATACATAATTACAATTCGATTTTGGTTGTTGATCAGTAACAGGTTAGTTTGTCTTTTATTAGTTTAGGTTGTTTATTTTTTTTATCGAATGAATGAGAATTAACATTTAAACTTAAAATGCTTTGTCCATTTAAGTTACATCAATACAATTTTCATTCATTCCTTTTTTGTGTGTGAATTTTCTTTGATTAAATTAGTAGTTAGTCATGTATGTTTATCTGGTACTTAAATTCTGTTTAGAAATTAGTTTCACAAAGCTTTATATAAACCTTATATACTGTGTATCTTGTAAATAAAGGCTTGCAATGTTTATATAGTAAAAAATAAGTATATTAGTGAATGTAGATATTAATTTCATGTAGGTAGATAGTTATGTTTGTTTTTTTCTTTCATGGTTTACCTTAGTTATATCCATCGGCTAACGGAGTCGTAAAACCCATCAGGGTAGGTTATCTTAAACTACTTAGGTTATTTAGATAACCTCGAACCTTCCTTTCCCTTCCTGTTGACGGTGTGTTCAGATATGCCCATCAACAAATGGCACTAGAAGGAGGGCCAAAGGTAAATTTAATGGTTAAAATTTTGATCCCTCAACCCGTTATTATTCCATATTTGCAAATTATTTATTTTTGTCATTTTAAAATGTACTAGAAAGTAGGTTAGATGAAAAACTAACTATTTGGAGTCAATTTATTCATTTTCTTAATTTTTCATGGCTCCTAACAAAATCATTGTGTTGGAACATGCTTTCAATTTCTCATTACCAGTTGTTCCCAGCAAGACAATTGATCTCTTGTCAGAACTCACCTTTGATGGTGAAGGGAACACATCTGCACTAGACCATATTTATAAATTTTGTTATAAGTTCTTAAATAATAAGATCATTGAACTCAATCTCATATGTAGGTTTTTTTCCCCCAATTTTCTAGGCTAGGTTAAATATTGGTTTGAATCCTTTTGAGCTAATTCTATCCATTCTTGGTCCGAGTTTGTAATTGATTTTTTATTAGATTTTAACAATTATGATTATGATAAATTAGGTGAAGAATTAAGTTTCTTAAGAAAATAAAGTGATGAATCATTCAAGGATTTAGCAATTAGGTTCATACATGTTTGTACTAGATTACCTCTAAAGGAAATGCCTCTTATTCATGAATGGTTTCAATATCTCGTTTCTCTCTCAGACAAGAAAGATCGATTAATTGTTAACCAATCTAAATTGAGAACTAATAATCAATCTCGGGATGGTTTAAAAGTTCATGATGATCTTGAATTCATTAAAGCACCACATTTTTTGTCTACTTCCTTCATTTTGGAAGATCAGAGCAACATGACATTTTACAAGATATAATTTATGCTTCTGATATTTCTTTGTCAACAATGTCTCCTTCTATTGAGGAAGGAACCTTAAATTTAAAAGGAGACAATGGTCAAACTCTCCAAGATATTATAATTGTTTATGAAGTAAAAAAGATGGAATGTGAAGTTGGAAGTAAAACTTCCCCTCACTCATTTGAACAACTTCAAGATCAATTAGTGTGAGATGAAATCATTAGTCAAACTAACATTCAATCATATAATTATAGTAATTTTATCTCACATTCACCCTTTTATGATAAACATGATTTGGTCTTGGAAAATATCTTGTGTTCTTTAAAAGAGAATAGGATGGGGGTTGATCAGTTTATACAAGGAGAGGGAACACAACCATAATTCAAAACACATATGCCTATCATTTTAAGAGATGCATTTTGTCTCCTCAGCTCATCTACATATTATTCCTTGTACCCTGATATTTTTTATCATCATGCTATGCAATCATGTGTTCCAGATCACTTTGGAATGAATTATGCACTATATAATCAGGTACAAATTAATGGTGATTTTCGCATGAAAGATAAAGAAGAGAAAGTTTCAACTCATGATCATATTATTGCTTATTCTAATCAATTATTTGTGGGGGAATTAAGGAATGAATTAAAAGGGTATCAAGTTGTGTCTTCCATTGATTCATCAAATTTTGTGCTCAAAGGAGGATCTGATTTTTACCATGATCAATTATTTGAGGTTGAAAAGTATAATAAACCAAATACTATTACCTGTAATGATTGTTCAAAAACATTGGTCAATCCATTTGGTTGACTTCAAATAGTTAATCCTATAGTATTTGAGCTCAATGAAAAATTTCAAGAGAATGGGACACTTCTTTTTCGATCAAAAATCACAATAAGTTCTTGCTATCTTGATCCTACCAATAACATCAAAATATTTTTACAAGATTCTTTCCATACTAATATAGTACTTTATTCTCATCAAGAATATTTGTCATTTGTGAATTCTTTCAAACAATCCCACATTAGTAATTTCACCTATTATGATAGGATTGCAGATTGGTTGGAGTATTCATATCTCGAAAAGTTTTTGGGGAATGGTAAGATTGTCTTCACCTTATTTAGAGATCAAGGAGGTAACTTTGACACACTCCTTTTATATCCTTCAGATGGAGAAAATATGGAACAAAAGGATTATTTTTGGGAGGATGGGGCACTTCGGTCTAGGCCGATAGGTATGTTAGGTCCTCATAACTCTGACAAGCTTCCCAATTTCACTTAAATTTTTCCATGTTTTTGTGACCCATATAATGAAACAAATGCAGAATGGCTGGAGGATTCATACAGAAAGAATGTTCAAGGGAATAGTAAGGTCATGCTTTCTTTGTTTCTAAATGATGATTATAAAGGTAATTATGATGTATTTTTGTCATATTTCAATACACTCCCATTCGTATTATTGATATTTGATTGTGTTTTCATTGTAGGATTAGAGTTACTCTGATGGTTGCACTGGAAATACGACTACACTTAGTATTTTGATTTGTTAAGTAATCTAGAGTAGGTTAGGAGTAGGTTCCCTTTTGGTTTTCTTTTTCACACTTTATTTTTGAATAATGCAATTATGTAAACATGTGGATGCACTAGGAGAATCATCATCTGAATACTATCAGGGGAGTCCACTTTAATCCTTTTCTCTTTTTTTTTCATTAAATATTTCATTTCTAAAGATGTACTATCATCAAGAAATATTTTCAACCAGTATGATACATGAGAATTTTAAAAAGGGAGAGTAAAGAGATAAGGGAAGCTAAATTGTAAATTCATAATAATTCTACCCTGAATTGATACTCCGCAAACATGGCCTAGCGCTGCACATGACTGCAATCATATTGATTTAAGGATTTTTTTGTTTTATTTTAGTCTCTTTTATTTTTAATAATAATGCTTGGTCAAAGTAACATCTCATGCACCACTATCTTAAGAAAAGAACCTACTCGCACATAAGACTTTATATGATTTAGTTCTTCCCTTTTTTACAGTGGGATGTTAGTAGATCCAAAATCTCGGGTTTATCTTTGGCCAAAATCATTTTTTGAAAGTGTTCTTTTGTTGTTTTGATTTTGTTTGTTTTGATGTACTTTTGATTTTGAATCCCATTAATAAAATCTGATTTGGTTTGATGTGTGTTTTTTTTTGTTTTCTTTGATTGCTTTGATTGAATTTTCTTCTTGTTTGTCTTTTTGAATCAATATATTATTTATCAAAGAGAGATTGTCGAAGGAAGCATTTATTTCAAGACTTATGTTTTTTAAAAGCAATTTGAAACAGTTCAAACAGTTTCTGATGTTAAGTTTTAGCTCATATAATTGATTTATATTTTAGTTTAGTACTATGAAATCATAAATAGTCTTCATCAGAGTATTACCCCTTAAACACGTCGAGATATTTGGGAATTACGATTATCTTTAGACTTTTTACACCGTCCCTGTTCTTAAAACATCACTTTTAAGTGCTTCCCCATTCTCTAGATGGTTTCTTAATTGAAATCTAAAATATCTAATCCATGATAAAACTTCCAGTTCTGAAAGAAAATAAATAATGATCAGTAGTATACATGTCCTATATTCAATCTCGAGTTTCACCCCACTCTCTTTGTCATTTACAAAATCTCTAAATTATATCATTATAAATTATGTAAGAGGGTTGAAAAACACTTAAGTGTGGGAAATGTGTGAAAACATGCCGGGGTACTGAACAGGCCTGCTGGCAGTAGGTAAATGCACTCATGATACGAAGGAAACTTCATTGGGGTATTGAACAGGCCTGATGGTAGTGAAGCAATGTCGAGTTCGAGAGATAACATGTATGTTCTTATAAGTCAACTTTCTATGGTAGTATACAACATGAATAAAATACTATTTGATGGGATTAAAGTACTTGAGTGGGTTAAATGACATCCATGTCGAGGCTATAAACACCTACTGGCAGCAGTGGTGGCTCTGTCAATGGTATTGAAGTCATTTTTATAAACATTGTTACCCTTTGATCAAAACACACCTTCAGGTTATAGTCCTCTGTAAAGCATTATTTTTCTTCTTTTTTTATTATAATCGTGGTAATCTTCTATAAATATGAGTTAATCTTAATATTGTGTAATATTAAAGTGGATTTGTTTCAAAGCAGCTTAAAATTATATCCACGTCTTATGATTATTCCCTGAGATGATGGTTTGACAGTTCAGAGATAACTGTTTCACCCAATGAGTCGCCATTGTTGGCAACCCGACTACCATCTCGTTTTGTGTCTTATTGACTTTGAAATACAAAATCGTTTCTTAAACTTGTTTTCCAACATATCTATTTGCATCACATTGACTGGGTCTCTTTTGTGAAGGTGTGATTGTTGAATTTGGATTTTATTAATATGAGAACATGATAGTATGATTTGTTGATTTCTTTCATTTTTCAATTTCATGACTGCAAAGCATGAAATTGAGACCTTTATCATGTGCAAACATTCAATCGATTGTGTGCAAACAATCAACCGAAACCTCGTAATCATTTCCCTTTGTATTAGTTTGTAACTCTAGTTTGTCTTATTCAGTTAGTCTATGACTATATGGAAGACTTGAGAAATTCATTTATAATTAAGGGACCATGAATTATATTGCTAGACTAAGTATGGACCTTCCCCTAGGAACTTAGCTCGATCTTAAAAAGGGTATGGTTTTTGCATTTAAAAGAATATATGGGTTAATGTATGCATTGAAACCTTTTTTAATATGTTTAACAAATGAATTGGAAATAATTTTTAAACCTCAACTCTCTTAATCCTTTCAATATAACCCTTCGACGCTTACATTTGTCGTATCACAATTTAATGGTTAATGATGAAAAACTCATGTAGCCTGACCTATCCACCATCGAAAGAATCATTACACTGTGTGTATTAATCTCCTTGGAATTGAGTTGATAGTTCTTGGAAAGTTGTGAGGGTTACATGGGTTTCATGGTGTTCAATCTCCTTATCCTCTGGATTATAGGAAATAATCAGTTCTTGGAGTGGGAGATAATGGGAGAATACTCCCGAGCCTTCGAATTTGTGCTTGACATTAGGTACGTTCGCTCAACTCCATTCGTTGTATATTGGTTTGGTCTACTAGTGTCACAATGTTTTCCCCCTCATGAAGAATGTTTATTTTCATCATGGTTTACCTTTGAAACTATGGCTCCTATAGTAAGGAAAAACTGAATGGACCTCAAGATTTACTTACCTGCAACAGCATAATAGAGTTCAAACCCATACCAAAATTGAGAGATGAGTTTTCGGGATGGATTCTAGGAAAACACTAAATATTTTGACAAAACCATTAATAACTCATCTCCAAAACGGGGTCATTTACCTTATTCTTGGACAGTTTCTTCAGAAACAAAGTGATTTCATAGATATGGCTCATTTTCTAAAGAGAAATTTCTCAGAAAAATATGTTTCATTTGAGGAATTCCTTTCCCCCTTTTCTCTATGTGGATTTGAAATCCTATCAATTATTATCCCTACCCGAGGAATAAAAACCCCTCTGATAGAAATAACTAGTATCCTAAAACATATTCATATCGTGGGAATTGTAATGGTTGGCGGTCATGGGCACAGAGGTATTATGTCGATGTTCCATACCTACAGATGTGTCTTGCTTAGGTTATGGCATGGAATCAATAACTTGAAAGAGATAATCAGAGGTTGAGGTATGAGCAAAGCTTCTTTTTTTATATTTAGACTAGCTACAGAATCAAGGATTTTGTAGCTTGTCTTAAATTAGTGAATAAGATTTTAATTGTTTTTATTTTGTTCATTCTCAGATTCCAAGGAGGATCTATAAGATCACTTTTTCATTGCTTATGGAGAACTACAAAGTACCTTGTTGAAAGAGTTGGATTTATTTGCAAATTTTGAATATATTTTTGGACAACTATGATAACAAACTTTTGATTAAGTTGCTATGGATTTTGTTGTATGAATTGATATTAGGAAGTAGTTTCAAGCTCTCTATTTTGGGAGATTCACCTCTATCCCAAGTATATGAGGGTTGGATCAATTTTGTCGTTTAAATGCTCTTGTCTACTGGGAGACTGGAAGGACTGGAATTCTGGAGGATGGAATAAAATTTAATTTTAAAGAAGAATATGAACAAGCATTTTGCTCGATGGCTTTCATCCTAGTATCAAAATGTTTAGTATGATTATTCTATTAGTCATATTTCTTTTCATATTTTTCTAAGCTCAAAAAATATGTTGATTGAATTATCTTTCGTCTATTTATCAATATATGGTTTGATGTCTTTCTTTTCTATTCATGACATAGTTCATTTTTCCAGTTTATTATGATCTATATGACATACCAAATATAAGACAAATATCTCTATGTTTTGAATTGATTCGAATGTTTTGAATTTGTTACACCAATTACAGTGATTGAAGTTTTTTCCCCTTATCTATATATTGGATCATAAAATGTCATATGGGGTCATATTATATATTGTCTTTCTGTTACCTGAAAATATCTTATGAATCTCACAGTTACCTTAATCTATTTGGGTAAGCTCACAAATCATGCTACTTTGTAATTTTCTTTCCATAGATTTATCTCTGGCAAACAGGTTGCGGGAGCATATCTTACACATGAAGACATAATTGCAATTTGATTTTGGTTGCTGATCAGTAAAAAGTTAGTTTGTCTTTTATTAGTTTAGTTTGTTTATTTTTTTTATCGAATGAATGAGAATTAACATTTAAACTTAAACTGATTTGTCCATTTAAGTTACATCAATACAGTTTGCATTTATTCCTTTTTTGTGTGTGAATTTTCTTTGATTAAATTAGTAGTTAGTCCTGTATGTTTATATAGTACTTAAATTCTATTTAGCAGTTAGTTTCACAAGGCTTTATATAAACCTTATATACTGTGTATCTTGTAAATAAAGTCTTGCAATATTTATATATTAAAACATAAGTATATTAGTGAATATACATATTAATTTCATGTAGGTAGATAGTTATCTTTGTTTTTCATTTCATGGTTTAACTTAGTTATATCCATAGGCTAACAAAGTTGTAAAACCCATTAGGGTAGGTTATCTTAAGTGACTTAGGCTATTTAGACAACCTTGGACCATACCTTCCCTTCACGTTGACGGTGTGTTCACATATTCCCGTCAACAAATAGATAATCCGAGAGAATAGAGTGAAAAGGAGGTCAATCTCTCTAGAGTCCCGAAGTCTAGAGTTGATCTAGACCATAGATCAAGGGAAGGACACGTGGTATCAGATTCAAAGGTCTGGAGGTTCGACACTCCGGAGAAAACATAGTGCAGTGTTGTGAGGACTCATGAAGGCCTGAAGGTTGGTATCAATCCCAACCGTCCATTGGAGGAGGAGGTGTGGCACAAGGTCCCACAATTCATGGACATGGAACTTTGGAAAATTTGCATCATTATGTAGACAGGAAGGAAAGTCATGAAGTCCCAAAAAAATCCTTGCCATCGATCGAGAAGGGGACACATGGAGGAAGGATAATCCTTTCAACAATTCAACGATCCGAGGGATTTGTGGAAAAGGTTTTGGAGAAATAGTAGAAGCCTGGAGAGAAGGAATCTGTACCATACTAGGGCCTATTCATCTATTCGGCGATTCGAGGAGATTTGTGAAAAGGCGTTGTGGAGAAATCGTTGAAGCACAAAGTGCGAAAGAGGTGGAGAGTCATCCATCCGGTGGCAAAACATGAGCTGTTAGATATTCCCTTTTTCAGCGCCCGACACTTTGCAAGTGTTGTACGTGTGTTGGTGTAGCCAAAAATCATTAAAGCCCGGAGAAATATACTTTGAGTCGTCGATCTCGGTATTCATTGAAAGTTGTTGATCTTTCCGCCTAGTGTTTGACAGTTCACAGATTTTTTATTAGGAGATAAAAAGGGATAAAAAGTCTCGAAGTCTCGAAACTTTCAGAGATTGAAGTTTTGGGGCATGGTTTTGGCCCTTGGTCTCCGGGGAGGATTTTTTATCTCTTGGGGACTCTCGAAGAAGAGAATTTTCATTCGGAAAGTGGGTTAAGGACCTGTGTATTGAAATTTTGGGCTCGGAGGGAGCCCGTGAGCCAATTTCATCTCCCAACTAGAAAGATCCTAGACTGAGAGGTTGTGCGGACCCTGGGAGAGGGTGTGGTTTGTATCAAGTGGTATCAGAGCTTGAATTTAAGATTTGTGTGAAAGAAGGCTTAGAATCATACTGCCCAAAAGGCGTGCAGAGAGACCTCTAGAAAATCCAACCATAGAATGGGAAATGAGGCAACTTCATGCGATATTGGATGCCATGGAGACAATGCAGAGAATAGAACATGATGTTGGTGACATCAACAAAGTTGAGGGTGAATAGATGGAAGTTGAAGAAGCTGTAGAAGGAGATGTTGTAGAGGAATTCTTATTGAAAGCGGCTGCAAAAATGGGAGCCAAATAAAAAATGGAAGTCTCGATGTATGAAGGAAACTTGGATGTTGAGGAGATGATGGATTAGATAAGGGTCTTAGACAAGTAATTTTATTATGCGGAAATAAAGGATGAAAAGTTGAAGCATGTTGTTACCATAATGAAGCGATATGCAACACTATGGTGGGATGAATTGCAAGTGGATAGAAGACACAAAGGTAAGAAAAAAATCAAAAACCAGGATAGGATGGTAGCTAAATTAAAAGTTAATTTCATACCCAAATAGTATCAGATTAATTTGATCAGGAGATTATAGAAGTTGAGACAAAAGGGCTTGACAATGATGGAGTACACTGAGGAGTTTTATAGATTGAAAATTAGAGAAGGATATCGAGAGAGCAATGAATAAAAATTTTCCAGGTATATTAATGGGCTGAGATATGAAATCCAAGAGGAAATCAGCATGATGACCATGAGAATGGTGGAAGATGCTTATCAGTCAGCACTAAAAGAAGAGGAGAAGTTGACCAGAAAACAAAGTCAATGAAATAGAGGAAAGATTCCAAGCAGAGGAAAAGGAACTATTCGAGAAAAGTTCCAGAAACCAAAACTTGAAGAATGAAAGTATCACAGTCATACAAAAAGAGGAGGAAGTTCTAGAGGTGGACAACATGGTGGAAGAAACTCTTTTTCTCGAGGAAGAGGAAGGGGTAGAGGAGGAGAAGTGAAATTATATGCCTGTGGAAAGACATGGCATATGTCTTGGGAATGTCCTGAGAGGAAGAAGAAAGAAGGAGGTGGAGAAGCTCACATTTCCAAATTTCAAAGAAGGAATATGGAGGCAGAAGCAGTGGAAGATGGGAAATCCCTTATGATGAAGAAATTTCTATTAAAACCAAAGAAAGAAGCGAAAGAGCTAGTTCATAAAAACATTATGTTCAGTGTTTCTTGCAAGATCAAGGACAGGGTATGCAAATTAATCATAGATAGTGGGAGAACTGATAATTTGGTATCCACGGAAATGGTGGAAAAGTTGGAGCTAGAGACAACTGGACATCCAAACCCATACAAGGTATCGTGGTTGCAAAAGGGACACCAAGTCATGGTAGGTCAACAGTGCAATATTGAATTCAAGATAGGAGGTTATAAAGATGAGATTTTTTTTTAATGTAATACCCATGGATGTTTGTCATGTTCTATTGGGAAGACCATGGAAATTTGATAGAAATGTCATACATGACGGGGAAAAAATACTTACGCTCTTGAGAAGAATGGTCATACACATATGTTGTTGCCAATGGAGGATAAGAAAGTGAAGGAAGAATTTATCCCAAGAATTCTTCTCATGAGTTGGAAGGAACTCTTGAATGAAGTCAAGAAGGAACAGGAGATGCAGTTTGTTGTGGTGAGAAATCCTAGAGTCATCCTTACAAATACTTTTGTGGATGATCTTCCTATAGATATTCAGGAACAATTGGATAATTTTATTGATATTGTGGTGGATGAGTTACCTCATTCTTTTCCACCCATTAGGAGTATCATTCACCACATTGACCTTATTCTAGGAGAATTGTTTCCAAACAAAGCAACATATAGATTGACACCTCAAGTAAATCAAGAGGTTAAGAATCGAGTCCAAGAGTTGTTGAATAAGGGTTTGGCCAGATAGGTTTTGAGTCCATGTGCAGTACCAACTGTGTTGATTCCAAAGAAGAATGTAGGCTGGAGAATGTGCACAGATTCTAGAGCCATCAATAAGATTACCATCAGGTATAGATTACCTTTGCCCATAATGGATGATTTGATGGAATGCTTGAGTTGAGAAAATCATTTATCCAAGATAGAATTGAAGAGTGGCTATCACTAGATAATAATGAGAGAAGGAGATGAATGGACGACAACATTCAAGACAAATGAAGGGTTGTATGTGTTTTTCCATATCTCAACATTTCTTTATGCAATCCTTGATAAATGTTTGATTTCAATTTATTACAACAACTACTATAATCATAGTTCATCAGTAATTTGTGAAGTAAGTTGTTTTTCCTCTGCATTTACTATAAGTAAATCAAGACCTGCGAGCTGTGTGGATTATTGTATCTTATACTTTATTCAAGGTTACACTATTTAGTTTCTTCAACTGGAACAAGGTGGGACTCTTCAGTACTTGATGCCTTTCTTTGTTTAACAGTTTTGTATTTTTCTCTCATACCATTCAATATTGCAATTTTGACGCAGACACTAAATACGGCCTCTGTGTTGCCATACTGTTAATTTCATTGAAGGAATTTTTCTCGTATAACTAAGGTAGAAAAAACACTTTTAAAAAACACTCTCTTAAACTTTCCTGATGCCTGACATTACTCTTTGAGCCTTAAGTTTAATCTCAGGAACAACAATATGAATGTCTTGTTATACCATTTGGATTAACAAATTCCCCAAGCACATTCATGAGATTGATTAATTAAGTACTCAAAGATTTCATAGGTAAATTTGTTATTTTATATTTGGATGATATCCTAGTCTTCAGTAAAACTGAAGAATAACACTTAATGCACTTGACATTAGTGATGAAGAGGTTGCAGTAGGAGAAGTTGTTGATAAATTTGAAGAAATGTTCTTTCATGAAGACAAAACTCATATACTTGGGTTTTGTGATCTCTTCGAATGAATTGAAAATGGATCCAGAGAAGGTGAGAGTAATAAAATAATGTCCTTCTCCAAGAATCATATTTGAGGTGAGAAGCTTCCATGGATTAGCAAGTTTTTACAGGAAATTCATCAGGAATTTCATTGGAATTTGTACACCCATAATGGACACTATAAAGAAAAAAACATGAGTCTTTTAATTGGACAGAGGAAGATGAAAAAACATTCAAAGTGTTAAAGGAGAAGATAACAAAACTAACGATTCTGGTTCTGCCAAATTTCAAGAAGATATTTCAAGTAAGATGTGATGCCAGTGGAGTAGCTATTGGTGCAGTATTGATCCAAGACAATAAGAATGTTTCTTATTTCAATGAGAAGATGAATGACACTAAGATAAAATATTCAACAAATGATAAGGAGTTTTATGTTGTAATACAAGCTCTGAAAAAATGGAGGCATTATCTTATTCCAAAGGAGTTTGTCTTGTATAGTGCTAATCAGTCTTTACAATTCATAACCAAATAGGAGAAATTGAGCCAAAGACATGTTAAATGGGTAGAATTCATGCAAAATTTTACTTTTTTTACTAAGCACATTAGTGGTAGTGCTAACAACATTGTTGATTCTTTAAGCAGGAGATGTCTGATTATGTAGGAATTTCAAGTGGAGACCTTAGGGTTTGAACACCTTAAGGAAATGTATCGTGAAGATCCATATTTTAAAGAGGCTTTTGAAGCATGTGAGAACCCTTTGATCAAGGAAAGAATCCACTAGATAGAGTATCTAATTCAAGATGGATTTTTTTTCAAAGGAATCCAACTTTGTATCCCAAAAATCTCAATGAGAGACAACCTATTGAAACAAAAACACAGTGGAGGATTGGATTTACATTTCGTCCATGACAAGACTTATGCAAAACTAGGTTATTCATGACATTGGGTAGGTATGAGATCCGATGTGAATAAATTTGTGGACAGATGTAGAGTCTACCAGTATGCCAAAGGGAAGCAACAAAACACTGGTCTGTATCAGACATTGCCTATTCCAGATAGGTCATGGGATGCCATAAGCATGGATTTTGTGTTGGGATTTCCAAGAAACTAGAGGGGGAGTGATTACATATTTGTTGTGGATGACATATTTTCAAATATGGCACATTTTATACCATGCCAAAAAACCAGTGATGCTACTTACATAGCCAATTTATTTTTCAAGGAGGTTGTGAGATTGCATGGTTTTCCAAGAAGTATAATCTCAGACAGAGATACCAAATTCGTGGGACGCTTTTGGAGAATTCTGTGGAAAAGGATGGGGAAATTTTTTTCCTTCAGTTTATCATATCACCCTCAGACAGATGGACAGACCAAGGTGGTAAATCGAATTTTAGGGAATTTGTTGAGAAGTTTGGTCACTGAACATCATAATCACTGGGATCAAATTCTTCCCCAAGTAGAGTTTTCTTATAATGATTCTCCGAATAGGAGCACTGGAAAAATTCCATTTCAAAGAGTGTATGGAATGCATCCGAGAGGAATTTTGGAGTTGAGAAATTTGATACATGATGAGTTCAGAAGTGCAGAAGCGGAAGACTTTTCTATAGAGATGCAGAAGCTTCATGATCAGATAAGGAGATAGTTGCCGGATAATAGTCGGAAATATAAAATCCAAGTTGATCAGAAAAGGAGAGAGGTTCATTTCAAAGTTGGAGATCAAGTTTTAGCACACCTAAGGAAGGAAAGGTTCCCAAGGGGAACATATAATAAATTGAAGATGAATAAAATAGGACCATGCAAAATCCTCAGAAAGTTTGATGCAAACGCTTATGAGATTGAGCTGCCAGAGGATGTGGGAATATCACCCATATTCAATGTTGCAGACCTGTACCCTTACAGGATGGATGATATACGAGGATCAATTGATCAAAATTAGATTCATTGGGATAAGCATATGCCCACGGCATAAAATCCACAAATGGAGAATATCATAGATCATATAGGATTGGTAAGAAGACCAAGAGAAAGACTTATTTTGAGTGCCCGGTGAAGTGGAGGGGTCACCCAACAAAGGATGCTAATTGGGTAAATGAATCTGACATTCAGAAGCATGGAAAAATAGTGCAAGATCTCATGGATAGGATTCTATGAATTTTTGGATAGAGGAGTATGATGCAGGAGCATCACCATCAACAGTTAAAGAGGCCAGGTGGAGGACAAATCAACACCCAATGCACAAATTTCAAATTGTTTTTGAATTTCGAGGGTGCGTCAATTTGTTTTGAAAGGATTGTAATTTAAAGTTTTTAAATATTTTGAGGCTTGATCCATCACATAAGGTCATCGAATTTGTAATCACTTTAATTATCAGATATGGTTGTACAGATACTGAGTATTGACTCATATCTGAATGTAATTTACATTAAATTCAATAGTCCTTAATAGATGAATTTATTAACTATGATAAGATAGCACTAAGTTAGTTTGGAGGGAAGGCTCGAGAAGCCTCTCCATGTATAAATATATGTATTTTATGCCCAAATGAGGTTGTTGAATGTTATTGTTATTGTTGTTGAAAGAGTTGTTGAAGCTTATAAAGAGTTGCAGAGAGTTGTATGAGTCCATGTACATATTTTACTGAATGACTACAAGCAGAGAGGTTTGATTCCAAATGTATGATGTTGTGTTCATCTGAATTATTTAAGTACATGTGATGTTTATTTATGTTCTCTGTGTTTTATCTGTTTATGTATCTTTTATGTATGGATATGTTTTTCATGGTTAAGTGTGGAAACATTTGATGTTTATGTAAGTTTCACTTGTTTCTCTTATGAGATTCCTGGTGCAAGGAGTGCATAGTTCCCACAAGGAGTGTGTAGGCCAAGTTGATATAGACTCAAAAGATTAGAAGAGATAACGAGAATTTACAGTTGAAGTGGAAGGAGTGCATAGTTTCTCAATGAAGAGAAAATACTGGAGAAGACTCGTACAAGGGGTGCGTCAGGAAAACACTTTGTTTAAGTGTTGAATAATTTTCAGAGGAGACGAGCACAAGGAGTGCGTAAATAATATTTTCTTCAAAAATATCTAAGTCCAAAACTTCTCATAAGTTAAAGGCTACAAGAAGTGTGCCAATGGTCTGAAATACCTCAAGGACTTAAATCTCGGGAAGGATAGAGATCAAAATCCTTAAGGAGGAGAAGTTTCGTTGTTTCAAGAGTGGAACGATTTAGATATGTTTGGGAGAATGCATGATCATTCATCACCCTTAGATATGGAGAAGCAGCATAGGGTTTAACCCTGTGATTCGTTGATACTTTGTGTGTTCGACAGAAGTTGTGTGTGGAGCGCAAAGGAGGAGTCATCAAAGAGTGGAAATCAAAGTTCAAGATCCATTCAGGAGTTTGCAAGAGATATGAAAACCATTGGATCAGAAGGAATTGCGCAAGGGTTAATTGGTGAAGTCCTTGGGACTTCGTGCATTCGGGAGTTTTGGAGTGTGAAGAAGTTGGGACCCCTAAAGTCCCAAAGGCCGGAGTTAATCGTGGTTGTCCAAAGTCTGAGGACACATGTCATCATATCATGTACTCCAATGGAATATCACTCTGGAAGAATATAGGAGTGGAGCTTCAAGAGTGGAGGAACCTAGAAGTCCTGAAGCCCCGAAGTTTATTTAGGCCATCCATCAACAGGGAAACACATCGTCAAATCAGAAGGTCCTAAGGATAGATACTCTGAGAGACTAGAGTGAAAAGGAGGTTAATATCTCTAGAGTCTTGAATTCTAGAGTTGATATGGACCGTAGATCAAGGGAAGCACATGTGGCAGCAGATCCTGAGGTCCGGAGGTAAGACAATTCGAAGAAAACATAGGACAATGTTGTGAGGACTCAAGAAGGTCAAAAGGTCTAAGTCAATCCCAACCATCCATTGGAGGAGGACGCATGGCACAATATCCCATAGTTCAGGGACATGGCACTTCAAAAAATTTGCGTTGTTGTGTAGACAGGAAGGAAACTCACGAAGTCCTGAAAAAATCCTAGTCGTCGATCAGGAAGGGGACACATGGAGGAAGGATAATCCTTTCGGTGATTCAGTGATCCAGGGATTTGTGGAAAAGGTTGTGGAGGAATAGTCTAAGCCAAGAGATAAGGAATATGGACCATCCATCCATCTGTTCTTGAGAGTCGTCGATCCAATACTAGGGTGTATTTGTCGATTCGACGATCTAAGATATTTGTGAAAAGATGTTGTAGACAAATCACTAAAGCGTGGAGGGTGAAAGAGGTGGAGAGTCATCGATTCGGTGGTGGAATAGGAGCTATCAGATCTTCTCTTTTTCGGTTCCCATCACTTTGCAAGTGTTGTACATGTGTTGGTGTAGCCAAAAATCACCGAAGCCTGGAACAATGGAGTTTGAGTCGTCGATCTTGGTATTCATTGAAAGTTGTTGATCTTTTCGCCTAGTGTTTGGCAGTTCATGGATTTTGTATTGGGAGATAAAAAGGGATAAAAAGTCCTGAAGTACCGAAACTTTTGGGGATTGAAGGTTTGGCCTAGGGTTTTGGCACTCGGTCTCTAGGGAGGTTTTGTCAATGCTTGAGGACTCCCAAAGAAGATAATTTTCATTCAAGAAGTGGGTTAAGGACCCGTGTATTGAAAGTTTGGGCTTAGAGGGAGCCTGTGAGCTAATTTCATCTCCCAACTAGAACGATCCTAGACTGTGAGGTTGTGTAGACCCTGGAGAGGGCAGGGTCTACATCATTGACACAATATTGTACCTTGTGGCCTATGGAGAGGAAGATGAATTGTGAGCACAACCTATTGTGGGTTACAACCCTCATTATAAAGTAATGATCTATACATGAGATTTTTCACACCCTTATATTTGGTTATAATTGTACAAAGAGGAGTGCAAAAGAGTTTGCAATTGTGTGAAAATGTATCAAAGGGACAAAAAATGAGTTGTATAAGGAGAGGGTATTTTTTTGCAACAATCACATCAATAATACAAAAAGGTGTAGTGACTATAAAATTTTCTCATGAGTGAAAGACCAAAACAATTCCCAGGATTAAGGTGCCCTTCGAGGCCCTCACCTCAAAAGACTTGATTGAATAATAATGCACTATGACAAAAGGGAAAAGACAAGTATTTTTCTTCACGTGAACTAGAGAATAAAATTATTGCACACAACAAAAAAATGTTACATGAAGATGGTGACCACCCTCATGAGTGTTATTCACCTCAAAATACATGATCAAACCTAGCGAGAGGGACCTTCTGTAGAACACATCAAGAAACTTAAACACTCCACATGAACCTCTTTAAAAACAACAAATTAATAAGAGCTTCCATTGTACAGTTGTCAAATAGTCATGGATGTGGATTCTAATACCTAAGATTTTATACCATTTAGAAATTTAGAATAGAAGAAATTAGGATCAACACAAGACCAAGAAACACACAAAAAGAACAAGAGAATATGAGTGGGTACCACTGCACCCAAATACTCATTGTATTCCAATAACCCAAGATAGTACATGACTTCACAAGATGATTACATGATGTTACAGTTGTAATGAGAAAACATGTATATATAGAGATAAGAGTAGATAATAACCTTAGTCAAATTTTCCATAAATTCACACCACCACAAGGATAAATCCATAACATTATATAGTCACTAGCATTACCCAATGAGATAACAAGTTGACCACTAGAGGATCCCAAGTCAAGATTACACTATTACCCTTGAACTCATAACAAGTAAGAAATGCCTCATTAGGACACCAACCAACACATGATCAATCAATACCTTCAATCCAAGACAAGGTAAAGTGTATCCTAATCGCTAAACTTGAGACCTCCAACATTGTAGTTGTCATTGCATAAGTCGATCCAACTACGACAAATATTATAGATCCCTAAGAAAAGGAGTGACAATTGAATTAATAGATATAATTGCACAGAGAACCCTGGTGTTTTTTTGTTGGCAATGGGACCAAGAAGAATCTCATTTCTATAAGAATTGTGAATATATTCAAGAATTGTGAATATATTCAAGAATTGTGAATATTTCTATAATAGTGCGAAGGGTCAAAAAATTATATGTGATAGTAAATTTTTTCATTGTGTTTCTTATAAATCCTTCCATGTTGGAGTTTTTACCCCCATTTCTAGGGATAACTAAGGATATTATGTCTCGAGGCCCACAGGTTGCAGACATGGAATACCGAGAGGAAGATCAACAAGCAGATCCCTTCACTCACCACACATCACCATGTGATTGATGGAAGTAGCATCCACCATACCCAGCTTGGCTCAGAGAGGACAACAAGTCTTTTTCCATGAGGTAATAATTCTAGTGTTGTGGTAAGTGTCATTCTAATAAATGAATAATTTGGACATGTTGCAAAGTGTCCTTTCTTTATTCTAAAAACGTTTTCTTGGAAATTATGCCTTTTGCCTCATTTCATCGTGGTGGTTGACAAGTCATCCTAGTAAGTGCCTCACCCTCAGGGATAGGGTTTCTACTGGGGTTCTCCTTGAAGAGTCATCATACCATTCCCATACATACTTATCATTTTCCATGCTTGTTTCCCTTTGTTTCCTCATCTTTTGGGTTTTCGGGATTTACTAACCCAAGAAGGGCTTGTACTTAATTTCATGGGAAGAAGGGCTAATGACCCTGAGGAAGATAGCAATTGATATAAAATAATAAGAAACTAATTTTTAAAATAAAGTGAACACAACAAATAAGGACCATCAAAATACAGTCCAACTTGAGCTCTACTTACTCAATGCTCACCCTGGTCCCAAATTAATTCTAAAGCTTGGAAACCCTAAAAGGGGGACCCTTAGATTTAAAAATTATAAATGAAAGAAGGGATTGGAAATATGGAAAAAGGGGGTTTGGAAAAAGGTGGCATGAAAATAGTTGGTAACTCAAGAGAAAGTTCACCCTCAACAAAGGCTCCCATAAATGAGACAATATGATCCCTTGTATGTCAAGAAAACCCATTCCCAAAAGTTACACCCCCATCCACTTCACACTCTCTTACATGAATTAGAAAGGTTCTCCTTGGGAATCACTCCTTGACTTGGGGAATGATCTACCCAATAGGTCACCATAAAAACCCTCCCATACCTAAATTTGGCAACTTGTATAAGGTCTTTGAGAATTTGCTTATTTTTAAAAGGGGGAATGTGATGCACATGTTTGGGTAGTCCTTTGATTACATATGGATTACTTGGAATTATACTTATGACTTGTGGACCCTTGGATGGAAAATCTGTTTGTATTTGCAAGGCCTTTCGAGGTGGAAGTCTTATCATGGAGGCACAAGGTTGCTTAGACCTTCATTGGGGCATGAATCCCACATGTTGGATGTTGAGGCCCCTCTCCTTGGAAACATTGGAAGAATAACATTGCCTTTGGAGGCACTTGGACACCATGAGAATACCATGTTCCAACTCCTATACCCCAATGTTGGGCTTGGAAGGCCTAAAATGTCACACTTTATGCCCTAGACGTCATATGGGCTTGGGGTTTTGATACAACTCTCATGGTTGATGGTGATGTGACATGATGTGATCTAGAGAGAGACACTTGCCTTGCACTAAACCACTTGATGATGGGACATGAGGCCTTTGGAGGATAAAAAACTTCACTTGGGAGGAAAAACGTCTCTCCTAGAAGCATTATGTCACCCTTTAGGGAATGATGTCACCCCTAAAAGGGGATTTTCTTTATGTAATTTTGAATTTTAAGTTGTAAAGAGAAAATATAGGTCAACCTCCCTAATTTTTGGTTGACTTTATATAAGTGGAAAAATTGGTTTTACAATGCCTTATATAAATAAGGTCTTTTCTTTTTCATTTTCATAAGAACTCACTTGAGAATTACATATTACATGAATGAAATTTTCTCCCTACTTTGGAATTTGTTTCTCTCTCTCTCTCTTGAATGTCTCTTGGATGCTATTAATTTTTCATTTGGTGAAGAAAACTAAGGCACTATCTCTTGGAAGGATTGTTCTTGGTATTTTGGTGGAATTTACTTGACAAAGAATGGTTTTTTCATGTTGTTCTTGGAATTGGTAAGGAATTTTTTCATTTAATTTTTGGTTTCTTCTTGTTTCAATATTTAATTTGTTTAAACCTTTGGAGGAGTACAAGGGCATACGCCCTCCATCAAGTCTACTTGTTATCATTGAATAAGCTACTTTACAAAAGTTGCTACAAGGAGTAAAAAGGCTTACACCCTTGTATATTTATCTTGCTAGGTTTGTTTTCTCTAGGGAGAAAAAAGTCTTACACCCCTAGAGAAGAAATAAACATAGATTTTACATAAGAGACACCATTTCCCAATTGATTAATAACTAATATAATTTGCATTGGAGATATAAAATCATTGCATTGGTATACTTGAATTGTTGAGATATTGCAGTTGTCTAAGTTGGAATTGATTCTACATGATATAAGCTTCTTTGTGCCATGAGGGCATATTGTTTAGCCAAGGAATTATATTTGTTGTTACAAATTAATTCTACAGCCGATAGGGTTGAAGTAAAACTCATCTTCTTTCAATATTTGCTCATTATTCTAGCATTGAAATTCACTTGTAAGCCTTGACAATTGTTCTATTGGTTATTGGCTAATTGTTGGATGGTTTACTTGCTGATTTATATGGCTAGAAGTTTTTTGTGTAGAAATTGTTTTCTATAGCCATTAGGCTGTTATAAAAAATTCTGATAACACTACATAATAGCCCTCTCATCATCATCAAAGTCTTGGTTAACTCATTGGAAATTTGACTAGTCATTGCTATCTTTGTTTCCATCATATTATAATTGATTTTGGCGGTTATATTTGCAGCTATTGATATCATTTGTTGCTGATTTATAAATTCATATATTTCTTCAATTTGGGACAACCATGATTCTTTTTGGATCCCCTTTTATTAAAGGATTGGTTTATCATCATTTTTCATGTTTCAGACAGGGCTAACATTGTTTTGTAGGTATCCAACACTTGGAAACCATTTTTCCTCTCACAAGACTCATCTTCAAGTCTTTGTTCTTCTCAAAGTTTGACCTATAGGGGTGTTCATCATCATCATCTCACTTTCCATATCAATGCCCCTAGAATCACCTAGATTCCCCCCTTGTGGTGATTTCATCATCACTAAAGCAAGGGGAGTGTCTATCTGAGGTGACAGTGGGTAGGTACTCGCGTAGTTTTCCCACCTGTGTGACTTGGGTTGGTATTTTCTCAAGACACAATCTTTGTAATAACATTTTGGTGTCATTTCTGGGGAGGATTTTGAATCCTCTTTTGTGTTGTAATGACACTTTGACAATATTTGATCCCAAAGCCTTTACCTATAGCTTTCCTGGAGACTCCAGTAGATGGAATTTCCCTTTCCATTCTTGATGAGCCTTTAATAAATATCATATGGTGACTCCACCATCCAAAAATCCACCAACCCTTCCCCCAGGAATATTCAAAACTTCTAAGGTTTACTGAAGAAGGCCTCCTCATAACTCCCTCGTTGTCAAAACCTTGTTCCAAGGTTGCCTTCCCCTCACCACAATGGCTCATTATTGGTTTAGTAACCTTTCAAACCATTGAACTTAGCCACCATTGTTGGGTATCCCAATTTTATTCCCATAGAATCTCATAAATGGTTGCCAAAATTCATTGGAAATGATGTGGTCACACCAAAAGACCACCTGTACGCAATAGGTGTAGCCTTATTAAATGAAGGTGAGGAAAATGAAGATGTTGTGATGAGGCTATTATCGATGTCTCTTACTGAATATGCACATAGGTGGTTCATAGGACTACCCAATAATCATTTGGCATCCGATGATGATTTCTCTAAGTTGCTCAAAAATAGATGGTCAAAGAAAAAGGACAGTGGAATGTTATTATCACAGTTCAATGAAATCAAGGAAAAGAAAAATGAAATAGTGAAGGAGTTTGATACTAGATTTAATAAAATGTATCATCAGATCTCGATCGAGCTACTTCCATCAGTAGCAGTTGTTTGCATCCTCTACATGAATGATTTTGAAGGAAAAATTGGTTTTATCCTAAAAGATAAAATTCCTGATACTTTGGCAAGGACCAAAGAATATAATGCACAAATCGAGGAAAATATCATCAACTCAAATATTGATCCCTTTCAATTTCCTCGTGTCAAGGTAGAGGTAAAGAAAAAGACTACAAAAAACACTACACCCGACCCACCTGGCTTAGAAGTTTGATCAGATGAATAATTAGTTTGTCCAAACTCAGGATCATATTATGAATAGGTTTAGAAACTTGGAGAGAAATTAGTTTTCTCTGAGACCTCAGGTTTTCAAACAACCAAAAACAAGTTGGAAGAAGAGGCCTCAATAGGAGGCAAAGGCTCCTGACACTTTGAATCCAATTGGAATGGTAAATACAAAATATTTTCCATGGTGCTTTCCCTGTAATGAACCACACTCAGAAGATGATTGTCCAAGACAGACAAATGAAGAGGGTTCAGGTTCTACATACCAAATGAACTTCATTGATACAATATTTTCTCTTCAAGACGATGTGTATGTAGATATTACACAAGAACAACTTGAGGATGTCAGGAAAAGTGGTGCTAGGAAGGGGCGGCTCAAAGTGCATATCCAACTTGATGAGAACAAAAATAATGAGTTGAGGAATAAGGAAAATTTTACATATTCAAGAAGAAATCAAGCTCCAAATTCTCCACCACCGGCTCTAGTTCCTCCACCACAAGCAGAAGAGGTTCCACCTCAACCAATGAAATAAGTGCCTCCACATTTTCCACCACTGATGCATGACGTTCTCCCAAAACCTACACCAACAAACGAAGAAATTTGATTGAATATAGATGTTTAGGCCATGATTGGGAATATCAATATGTCAATACCTATAGTCGAAATGTGAAAGATCCCATATGTAAGAAGAGAAGTATTGAAGGCATTAAAGGTATTAGATGAGGCAGAATATCCCCTGTGATTTTGAACACCATGCATCATGAACATAGTAGTGATTGATGTTCTGGACACTTGGGACATGCTATTGTCAAGGAGTTGGGATTCCACCCATGGAGGTTTTCTCAGCATGGATCTCACTCATGCACATATTCCCATGGGGGATCATTTTTTTCAAATTATATATAACCGGCAGGTGGTCAAGAAGCATGTAATGGATACAAACCACCCTGATTATCATAGTGATTGTGAGTGATATGTTCCTTGATGGATCATTGAATATTAACCTCARTGTTTTACCTCTTCACAAGAATATTTCATATATACACTACTTCTTAGAAMAAATAAATACAAAGAAAARYTTACAAATTTCCAAGGAAAAGAATCAGGATCCATCAAGATACTTAAGAAATAATAGGACAAGAAAGATAAAGAGAGAGAACAAGATATTAAATATATGGTCAAGGAAAAACCACCTTCACAACCTTGCATTGAAAACATACCTTATATTAACTTTAATGAAGGAATAATTKCACTCATGTGGGATAAGAAGAAGGGAAAGACCAAGTATCATAAAGAGAATGAAGTTTTATGGCTTGGACCTTACATCGTTAAGAAGAAGTCTGAGAAGGGAACATATTACTTGTCTACCATGCATGGGAGAAGGATGTAATTTCTAGTTGACGGGTCTCTTCTCTGACCCTACATCAAAGTAACTTGACTTCTTCAGGGCCATGGGCCCTAGGTAAGTAGGTAGTTTTATCCCCATTTTGTGGGATAACTAAGGAGATGATGTCTCGAGGCCCTCAGGTTGCATATATGGAGTTTCGAGAGACCACGTGACTAGTAGTGTCCACTTGCATATACATAATCCCACTCTACAACCACATTTTGATCCATTGTCAGTGCATCCACCAAACCAAACAACTTCTGGAAGGAATACAGGTCTTTCTCCATGCGGTAAGATGTAGGTATTCTAGTAGGTAATCACCCTAATATTTAAGGCATTTAAACATGTTATATTTGAGCTACTTTTGGTTATAGAGTGTCTGCTTGGAAATTATTATTTTGACCCTTTTTCACCTTGGTCAGTGTCATAGATTTCCTAGTAAGTGGCCAACATTTGGGGAATTTTTTCAAAATGGGGACCTTTGAGGGGTTATCGTACCATTCCCAACCATACTTACCACTTTCCGCTCATTACACTCCCATCATATTGTCTTCTTCTAGGTCATTTGACTTTAGTGACCCAAGAAGGGCGTGTACCTCATTTCATGGGAAGAAGGGACTAAAGGCCCAAAGGGATTTTTGTTGGGTAAAAATATAAAATCCTAGATATAGACCTTCCATATGCTTCACCCAGGGATCCCGGAGAAAGAAATGAAAATATTCTCTATAAGAAAAGGGGGACCTACAAAAATAAATGATATTGAAGGCTTAATGGGTTAGTTGGAGGATGGGAAGTCTCATCATGAGCCAACCTATCATAATCATGGGTATTTAGTGATATGGAATTACCATCATCTAGTCACAAAGCCGGGGTATTGGCTCTCATTTACACAATTGAAAGAAAGGGGGTCTCATCACGAGACAATCATATAATTTCCATGAGGTATTTGTAAATTGATTTGTCGTTATCTGGACACCAATCCAGGACAATGGCCTTCAACTTGTTCCTTAAAAAAATGAAATAAATAATGGAAAGAAGATGGGCTTGGAAAAAGTGCATCGCAAATGAAGGTGCCACACACCCTCTACAAACACACCCATAAATGATATAATATGAGCCCTTGTATGTCATGAAACACATCAACCTATGAAGTATAAACCCCTTCCAACTCATCATACACTACATAACCTTGAAAGGCCATCATTGGGAGCATCCCCTACTTGAGATTTTTGGTCTACCCAATAGGACTTTTATGACACCCCGCCCATACTTAAACTTGGTCAATTGTATAGTGTTTTTTAGCCCTTGTATGTCATGAAAGACATCAAAATATGAAGTATAAACCTCTTCGACCTCATCATCCACTACATAACCTTGAAATGCCATCATTGGGAGCATCCCCTACTTGAGGTTTTTGGTCTACCCAATAGGACATTTATGACACCCCTCCCATACTTAAACTTGGTCAATTTTTTAGGGTTTTTTAGCATTTGTTTAATTTGATGAGGTATTTTTTATGCACTTGCTTAGGTTCCCTATTTATTAGTTGTTGTTTACACTTGTCATTATATCTTTGAATTGAGATATTTGGAGGGCGTACCCTTTTGTTTTGCAGGACCTTGCTTGGTAGTCAGTTATGAGAGATCAAGCCTAGATTAGGCTTCAATGGGGAAAGGATCCCACAGGATGGATGATGTAGGTATGCACACCAGATCTGAGAGAAATGCCTTTGGAGGATTACATGGAATCATGGAGGACCTTATGTATCCCCTAGTATCTAAATGACTTTCCTAGAAGAGGAAAAATGTCACCTTTTGAGGCTTGGCGCCATTCTTGAGGAGGTTTGGTGGTGATGGAGCTATTGCACATTTATAATTGGAATGTTTTTACTGGAGGAGGCATGGATTGACCCTAGCACACGATGAGGAGGCTCAAGGAGCCCCAAAAATATCCATTCTCTTCTTCAACAACTTGTTCAAGGTTTCAAAACATCCCCTAAAGGGGTGACGTCATCTCTTTTTAGGGTCTCTATTTTGTTAAAGTGAAAATTAATTATTATTATGTGATGCAAGGGGTAAGATAAGGGTTGTTGACCCATTATAATATGTTTGACCCTTTCTAAGTGGAAAAACATACTTGAGAACATTTTTCATAAATAGATATGACCTCTATTTCACTATAAGATAACTCTTCCATTGTGAGAAGCATTAGAATGAAATTTTCACTACCCTTGAGTATTTTTTCTATATTGTGTTATGATATGGTGTCTTTTTGGTTATGGAGTTGACATTGATGATGCGCTAGATCTTGGAGGTAATTCTCTTTCTATTGTGTTGGTTTATCTTGGCATATTATGGTTTATCTTGTTGCTATTGGATTGGTAAGGATTTTTACTTCTTGCTATCATTTGTAATTAAAGCTCAAGGTTGATTTTTCTAAGAATAGGTAGGGAGTATAAGTGAATACACCCCTAATTTAGCTCCATCAATGTTTTAAGCATAGAATTCTTGTTTGCAAGGGTTTGCTAAGGAAGTATAAGGGCATACACCCCTTAGGTTTGAACCCTAGCTAAGATTACTTGCCTTAGGGAATAAGAGGAGTTATACCCCCAAGGAAGTAATAGATCTATCTATTTTATTTTGACCCCATTAACCCATAATCAAAGAAACTAGTCATTGCATTGGAGAAATAAAATATTGAATTGGTAAACATGAAAACTTGATGTTTTGAAGTTATCTCACTTGGATGTGGTTCCTTGATCCCTAAGCTATCATTCCTCATTGAGGCGTCCTATTTCATCCACTATAACTTAATGCTATTACAAAACTGATATACAAACATTAGGGCTGCATAAATATAACCCTCTAACCCTAGATAACTCCTAAACTAACCCTAGGAATTGGCTACAACTTTACCCTAACAAACTACTAACCCTAGCGCACTTTCTGAGCTAGTTGGAAGTAATTTTCATTTGATGATTTTTTTTTATAAGGCTTGTTTTGCTACAGCCATAAGGCTGCTAAATAACACTACAGTAAGATTTTTAGGAACATAGTAGTGATTGATGTTCTAGACACTTGGGACATGCTATTGTCAAGGAGTTGGAATTCCACCCATGGAGGTTTTCTCAGCATGGATCTCACTCATGCACATATTCCCATGGGGGATGTTTTTTTTCAAATTATATATAACCGACAGGTGGTCAAGAAGAATGTAATGGATACAAACCACCCTGATTATCAAAATGATTGTGAGTGATATGTTCCTCGATGGATCATTGAATATTAACCTCAATATTTTCCCTTTTCACAAGAATATTTCATATATACACTACTTCTTAGAAAAGATGAATACAAAGTAAAGATTACAAATTTCCAAGGAAAAGAATCGGGATCCATCAAGATACTTAAGAAATAATAGGACAAGAAAGATAAAGAGAGAGAACAAGATATTAAATATATGGTCAAGGAAAAACCACCTTCACAACCTTGCATTGAAAACATACCTTATATTAACTTTAATGAAGGAATAATTGCAATCATGTGGGATAAGAAGAACGGAAAGGCCAAGTACGATAAAGGGAATGAAGTTTTATGGATTGGACCTTACATCGTTCAAAATAATTCTGAGAATGGAACATACTACTTGTCTGCCATGCATGGGAGAAGGATGTCATTTCTATTTGATGGGTCTCTTCTCCAACCCTACATCAAAGTAAATTGACTTCTTCAGGGCCATGGGCCCTAGGTAAGTAGGTAGTGTTATCCCCATTTTGTGGGATAACTAAGGAGATGATGTCTTGAGGCCCTCGGGTTACAGATATGGAGTGTCGAGAAACCACGTGACTAGTAGTGTCCACTTGAATATACATAATCCCACTCTACCACCACATTCCAATCCATTGTCAGTGCATCCACCACACCAGCCAACTTCTGGAAGGAATATGGTTCTTTCTCCATGCGCTAAGATGCAGGCATTCTGGTAGGTAATCACCCTAATATTTAAGGCATTTAAACATGTTATATTTGAGCTACTTTTGGTTATAGAGCATCTGCTTGGAAATTATTATTTTGACACTTTTTCACCTTGGTGAGTGTTATAGATTTCCTAGTAAGTGGCCAACCTTTGGGGAAGGTTTTCAAAATGGGGACCCTTGAGGGGTTATCATACCATTCCCAACCATACTTACCACTTTCTGCTCATTACACTCCCATCATATTGTCTTCTTCTATGTCATTTGACTTTAGTGACCCAAGAAGGGCATGTACCTCATTTCATGGGAAGAAGGGGCTAAAGGCCCAGAGGGATTTTTGTTGGCTAAAAAGATAAAATCCTAGATATAGACCTTCCAGATGCTTCACCTAGGGATCCCTGAGAAAGAAATGAAAATCTTCTCTATAAGAAAAGGGGGACCTACAAAAATAAATGATATTGAAGGTGTAATGGGTTAGTTGGAGGATGGGAGGTCTCATCATGAGCCGACCTATCATGATCATGGGTATTTAGAGGTATGAAATTACCATCATCTAGTCACCAAGCCAAGGTATTGGCTCTCATTTACATAATTGATAGAAAGGGGGTCTCATCATGAGACAATCATATCATTTCCATGAGGTAATTGTAAATTGAATTGTCGTTATCTGGACATCAATCTAGGATAGTGGCCTTCAACTTGTTCCTTAAAAACATGAAATAAATAATGTAAATAAGATGGGCTTGGAAAAAGTGCATCGCAAATGAAGGTGCCACACACCCTCTACAAACACACCCATAAATGAGATAATATGAGCCCTTGTATGTCATGAAACACATCAACCTATGAAGTATAAACCCCTTCCATCTCATCATCCACTACATAACCTTGAAATTCCATCATTGGGAGCATCCCCTACTTGAGGTTTTTGGTATACCCAATAGGACTTTTATGACACCCCTCCCATACTTAATCTTGGAGCATTTATTTAATTTGATGAGGTAGTTTTGATGCACATGCTTAGGTTCCCTATTTATTAGTTGTTGTTTACACTTGTCACGATATCTTTGAATTGAGATATTTGGAGGGCATACCATTTTGTTTTGCAGGACCTTGCTTGGTAGTCAGTTATGGGAGAACAAACCTAGCATGGGCTTCAATGGGGAAAGGATCCCATAGGATGGATGATGTAGGTCTTCACATCGGATCTGAGAGGAAAACTTTCACCTTTTGAGTTTTGACGCAATTCTTGAGGAGGTTTGGTGGTGATGGAGCTATTGCACATTTATACTTGGAATGTTTTGACTGGAGGAGGCATGGATTGACCCTAGAAAATGATGAGGAGGCTGAAGGAGCCCCAAAAATCTCCATTCTCTTCTCCAACAACTTGTTCAAGGTTTCAAAACATTCCCTAAAGAGGTGACGTCATCTCTTTCTAGGGTCTCTATTGTGTTAAAGTGAAAATTAAATATTATTATGTGATGCAAGGGGTAAGATAAGGGTTGTTGACCCATTATATTATTTTTGACCCTTTCTAAGTGGACAAACATACTTGAGATCATTTTTTATAAATAGATATGACCTCTATTTCACTGTAAGATAACTCTCCCATTGTGAAAAGCATTAGAATGAAATTTTCACTACCATTGGGTATTTTTTTTATATTGTGCTATGATATGGTGTCTTTTTGTTATGGAGGTGACTTTCATGATGCCCTATCTCTTGGAGTTCATTCTCTTTCTATTGTGTTGGTTTATCTTGGCATATTATGGTTTATCTTGTTGCTATTGGATTGGTAAGGATTTTTACTTGTTGCTATCATTTGTAATTAAAGATCAAGGTTGATTTTTCTAAGCATAGGTAGGGAGTATAAGTGCATACACCCCTAATTTAACTCCATCATAATTTTAAGCATATAATTCTTGTTTGCAAGGGTTTTCTAAGGAAGTATAAGGTCATACACCCCTTAGGTTTGAACCCTAGCTAAGATTACTTGCCTTAGGGGATAAGAGGATTTATACCCCGAAGGAAGTAATAGATCTATCTCTTTTATTTTGACCCCATTAACCCATAATCAAAGGCACTAGTCATTGCAATGGAGAAATAAAATATTGCATTGGTAAACGTGAAAACTTGATGTTTTGAAGTTATCTCACTTGGATGTGGTTCCTTGATCCCTAAGCTATCTTTCCTCATTTACGCATCCTATTTCACCCACTATAACTTGATGTTATTACAAAACTAATATGAAAACATTAGGGATGCATAAATATAACCCTCTAACCCTAGATAACTCCTAAACTAACACTAGGAATTGGCTACAACTTTACCCTAACAAACTACTAACCCTAGCGCACTTTTTGAGCTAGTTGGAAGTAATTTTCATTTGATGATTTTTTTTATAAGGCTTTTTTTTCTACAACCATAAGGCTGATAAATAACACTACAGTAAGATTTTTATGAACATAGTAGTGATTGATGTTCTGGACACTTGGGACATGCTATTGTCAAGGAGTTGGGATTCCACCCATGGAGGTTTTCTCAGCATGGATCTCACTCATGCACATATTCCCATGGGGGATGTTTTTTTTCAAATTATATATAATCGGCAGGTGGTCAAGAAGCATGTAATGGATAAAAACCACCCTAATTATCACAGTGATTTTGAGTGATATGTTCCTCGATGGATCATTGAATATTAACCTCAGTATTTTCCCTTTTCACAAGAATAATTCATATATACACTACTTCTTATAACAGATGAATACAAAGAAAAGCTTACAAATTTCCAAGGAAAAGAATCGAGATCCATCAAGATACTTAAGAAATAATAGGACAAGAAATATAAAGAGAGAGAAAAAGATATTAAATATATGGTCAAGGAAAAACCACCTTCACAACCTTGCATTGAAAACATACCTTATATTAACTTTAATGAAGGAATAATTGCACTCATGTGCGATAAGAAGAAGGGAAAGACCAAGTATGATAAAGGGAATGAAGTTTTATGGATTGGACCTTACATCGTTAAGAAGAAGTCTGAGAAGGGAACATACTACTTGTCTACCATTCATGGGAGAAGGATGTCATTTCCAGTTGATGGATCTCTTCTCCGACCCTACATCAAAGTAACTTGACTTCTTCAGGGCCATAGGCCCTAGGTAAGTAGGTAGTTTTATCCCCATTTTTTGGGATAACTAAGGAAATGATGTCTTGAGGCCCTCGAGCTACAGATATGGAGTGTCGAGAGACCACGTGACTAGTAGTGTCCACTTGCATATACATAATCCCACTCTACCACCACATTCCGATCCATTGTTAGTTCATCCACCACACCAACCAACTTATGGAAGGAATATGGGTCTTTCTCCATGCGCTAAGATGCAGGCATTCTGGTAGGTAATCACCCTAATATTTAAGGCATTTAAACATGTTATATTTGAGCTACTTTTGGTTATAGAGCGTCTACTTGGAAATTATTATTTTGACCCTTTTCCACCTTGGTGAGTGTCATAGATTTCCTAGTAAGTGGCCAACCTTTGGGGAAGGTTTTCAAAATGGGGACCCTTGAGGGGTTAGCGTACCATTCCCAACCATACTTACCACTTTTCTCTCATTACACTCCCATCATATTGTCTTCTTCTAGGTCATTTGACTTTAGTGACCCAAGAAGGGCGTGTACCTCATTTCATGGGAAGAAGGGACTAAAGGCCCAAAGGGATTTTTGTTAGCTAAAAATATAAAATCCTAGATATAGACCTTCCAGATGCTTCACCCAGGGATCCCGGAGAAAGAAATGAAAATCTTCTCTATAAGAAAAGGGGGACCTACAAAAATAAATGATATTGAAGGCTTAATGGGTTAGTTGGATGATGGGAGGTCTCATCATGATCCAACCTATCATGATCATTGGTATTTAGTGGTATGAAATTACCATCATCTAGTCACCAAGCTGGGGTATTAGCTCTCATTTACACAATTGACAGAAAGGGGGTCTCATCACGAGACAATCATATCATTTCTATGAGGTATTTGTAAATTGAATTGTCCTTATCTGGACACCAATCCAGGACAATGGCCTTCAACTTGTTCCTTAAAAACATGAAATAAATAATGGAAAGAAGATGGGCTTGGAGGTCATTTTCTTTATATTGTGTTGGTTTATCTTGGCATATTATGGTTTATCTTGCTGCTATTGGATTGGTAAGGATTTTTACTTGTTGCTATCATTTGTAATTAAAGCTCAAGGTTGATTTTTCTAAGCATAGGTAGGGAGTATAAGTGCATACACCCCTAATTTAGCTCCATCAGATTTTTAAGCATAGAATTCTTGTTTGCAAGGGTTTTCTAAGGAAGTATAAGGACATACACCCCTTAGGTTTGAACCCTAGGTAAGATTACTTGCCTTAGGGAATAAGAGGATTTATACCCCCAAGGAAGTAATAGATCTATCTCTTTTATTTTGACCCCATTAACCCATAATCAAAGGCACTAGTCATTGCATTAGAGAAATAAAATATTGCATTGGTAAACATGAAAACTTGATGTTTTGAAGTTATCTCACTTGGATGTGGTTCCTTGATCCCTAAGTTATCTTTCCTCATTGAGGCATCCTATTTCACCCACTATAACTTGATTCTATTAAAAAACTAATATACAAACATTCGGGCTGCATAAATATAACCCTTCAACCCTAGATAACTCCTAAACTAACCCTAGCAATTGGCTACAACTTTACCCTAACAAACTACTAACCCTAGCACACTTTTTGACCTAGGTGGAAGTAATTTTCATTTGATGATTTTTTTTATAAGGCTTGTTTTGCTACATCCATAAGGCTGATAAATAACACTATAGTAAGATTTTTATGAACAGAGTAGTGATTGATGTTTTGGACACTTGGGACATGCTATTTTCAAGGAGTTGGGATTCCACCCATGGAGGTTTTCTCAGCATGGATCTCACTCATGTACATATTCCCATGGGGGATGTTTTTTTTCAAATTATATATAACCGACAGGTGGTCAAGAAGCATGTAATGGATACAAACCACCCTGATTATGACAGTGATTGTGAGTGATATGGTCCTTGATGGATCATTGAATATTAACCTCAGTATTTTCCCTTTTCACAAGAATATTTCATATATACACTACTTCTTAGAACAGATGAATAAAAAGAAAAGCTTACAAATTTCCAAGGAAAAGAATCGGGATCCATCAAGATAATTAATAAATAATAGGACAAGAAAGATAAAGAGAGAGAACAAGCTATTAAATATATGGTCAAGGAAAAACCACCTTCACAACCTTGCATTGAAAACATACCTTATATTAACTTTAATGAAGGAATAATTTCACTCATGTGGGATAAGAAGAAGGGAAAGACCAAGTATGCTAAAGGGAATGAAGTTTTATGGCTTGGACCTTACATCGCTAAGAAGAAGTCTGAGAAGGGAACATACTACTTGTCTACCATGCATGGGAGAAGGATGTCATTTCCAGTTGATGGGTCTCTTCTCCGACCCTACATCAAAGTAACTTGACTTCTTCAGGGCCACGGGCCCTAGGTAAGTAGGTAGTGTTATCCCCATTTGTGGGATAACTAAGGAGATGATCTCTCGAGTCCCTCAGGTTGTAGATATGGAGTGTCAAGAGACCAAGTGACTAGTAGTGTCCACTTGCATATACATAATCCCACTCTACCACCACATTCTAATTCATTGTCAGTGCATCCACTACACTATCCAACTTCTGGAAGGAATATGGGTCTTTCTCCATGCGCTAAGATGCAGGTATTCTCGTAGGTAATCACCCTAATATTTAAGGCATTTAAACATGTTATATTTGAGCTACTTTTCACTATAGAGCGTTTGCTTGGAAATTATTATTTTGACCCTTTTTCACCTTGGTGAGTGTCATAGATTTCCTAGTAAGTGGCCAACCTTTGGGGAACGTTTTCAAAATGGGGRCCCTTGAGGGGTTATCATAYCATTCCCAACCATACTTACCACTTTCCRCTCCTTACACYCCCATCATATTATCTTCTTCTAGGTCATTTGACTTTAGTGACCTAAGAAGGGCATGTACCTCATTTCATGGGAAGAAGGGGATAAAGGCCCAGAGGGATTTTTGTTGGCTAAAAAGACAAAATCCTAGATATAGACCTTCCAGATGCTTCACCCAGGGATCCCCGAGAAAGAAATGAAAATCTTCTCTATAAGAAAAGGGGGACCTACAAAAATAAATGATATTGAAGGCTTAATGGGTTAGTTCGAGTATGGGAGGTCTCATCATGAGCCGACCTATCATGATCATTGGTATTTAGCGGTATGACATTACCATCATCTAGTCACCAAGCTAGGGTATTGGCTCTCATTTACACAATTGACAGAAAGGGGGTCTCATCACGAGACAATCATATCATTTCCATGAGGTATTTGTAAATTTAATTTTCGTTTTCTGCACACCAATATAGGACAATGGCCTTCAACTTGTTCCTTAAAAACATGAAATAAATAATGTAAAGAAGATCGGCTTGGAAAAAGTGCATCGCAAATGAATGTGCCACACACCCTCTACAAACACACCCATAAATGAGATAATATGAGCCCTTTTATGTCATGAAACACATCAACCTATGAAGTATAAACCCCTTCCACCTCATCATCCACTACATAACCTTGAAATGCCAACATTGGGAGCATCCCCTACTTGAGGTTTTTGGTCTGCCCAATAGGACTTTTATGACACCCCTCCCATAATTAAACTTGGTCAACTGTATAGGGTTTTTTAGCATTTGTTTAATTTGATGAGGTAGTTTTGATGCACATGCTTAGGTTCCCTATTTATTAGTTGTTGTTTACACTTGTCATGATATCTTTGAATTGAGATATTTGGAGGGCATACCCTTTTGTTTTGCAGGACCTTGCTTGGTAGTCAGTTATGGGAGAACAATCCTAGCTTGGGATTCAATGGGGAAAGGATCCCATAGGATGGATGATGTAGGTATGCACACCAGATCATAGAGACATGCCTTTGGAGGATTACATGGAATCGTGGAGGACCTTATGTATCGTCTAGTACCTAAATGACTTTTCTAGAAGAGGAAAATTGTCACCTTTTGAGGCTTGACGCCATTCTTGAGGAGGTTTGGTCATGATGGAGCTATTGCACATTTATACTTGGAATGTTTTACTGGATGAGGCATGGATTGACCCTAGAACATGATGAGGAGGCTCAAGGAGCCCCAAAAATCTCCATTATCTTCTCCAACAACTTGTTCAAGGTTTTAAAACATTCCCTAAAGGGGTGACATCATCTCTTTTTAGGGTCTCTATTGTGTTAAAGTGAAAATTAAATATTATTGTGTGATGCAAGGGGTAATATAAGGGTTGTTGACCCATTATATTATGTTTGACCCTTGCTAAGTGGACAAAGACACTTGAGAACATTTTTTATAAATAGATATGACCTCTATTTCACTATAAGATAACTCTCCCATTGTGAGAAGCATTAGAATGAAATTTTCACTACCCTTGAGTATTTTTTCTATATTGTGCTATGATATGGTGTCTTTTTGGTTATGGAGTTGACATTGATGATGCGCTAGCTCTTGGAGGTCATTCTCTTTCTATTGTGTTGGTTTATCATGTCATATTATGGTTTATCTTGTTGCTATTGGATTGGTAAGGATTTTTACTTGTTGCTATCATTTGTAATTAAAGCTCAAGGTTTATTTTTCTAAGCATAGGTAGGGAGTATAAGTGCATACACCCCTAATTTATCTCCATCATAATTTTAAGCATAGAATTCTTGTTTGCAAGGTTTTTCTAATGAAGTATAAGGGCATACACCCCTTAGGTTTGAACCCTAGCTAAGATTACTTACCGTAGGGAATAAGAGGATTTATACCCCCAATGAAGTAATAGATCTATCTCTTTTATTTTGACCCCATTAACCCATAATCAAAGGCACTAGTCATTGCATTGGAGAAATAAAATATTGCATTGATAAACATGAAAACTTGATGTTTTGAAGTTATCTCACTTGGATGTGGTTCCTTGATCCCTAAGCTATATTTCCTCATTGAGGTATCCTATTTCACCCACTATAAATTGATTCTATTACAAAACTAATATACAAACATTATGGATGCATAAATATAACACTCTAACGCTAGATAAATCCTAAACTAACCCTAGGAATTGGCTACAACTTTACCATAACAAACTACTAACCCTAGCACACTTTTTGAGCTAGTTGGAAGTAATTTGCATATGATGATTTTTTTTTATAAGGCTTGTTTTGGTTCAGCCATAAGGCTGATAAATATCACTACAGTAATATTTTTATGACAACCTTGCTTTTGTGCTAAAGTCTTACCCTATCATTGTTGAGTCGAACTAGTCCTTACTAGTCTATCTCTTGCTTATTCAACTAGAATTTTAGCACTTCTTTTGCAGATCTTATTATATTTTGTATGTTGATACATATCATTGATTATTTCTACAATTATGGAATGCAAGCTTAACTTTCTTGTCTAACTAACATATTATATCATATACTTGGTTTTCCTTGTGTCTCAAGTAGGTATTCACTCTTGGCATGTTACTCAAAGCATTGGAAACCTTAAGGAACCCTCTAGACTCATTTACAAGTTCCATTTTCCATCAATAAAATTGAACTTTAGGGGATTTCATTTATACATCTCATTTTCCATCTCAATCCCCCCTAGGGTCACCGAGATTTCTCCCTTGAGGTGAGTACCTCACCTATAAAGTGATGGGAACACCTACCTAAGGTGACAGTGGGTAGTTTCTCTCTAAGTTGTCTCCAATTGGTGGTTGGGTTGGGATTTTCCCAACCTCCAAATTGTGTGATATCATTTTGGTGCCACTATCAGGGAGGATTTTGAATCATCTTCTGAACCCTAATGAGACTTTGGAAAAATTCTCTCCCAAATCCTTTACCCTTAGATTTCCTAGCAACTCAATTTAAGAACGTTCCATTTTCCACTCTTGATTATTTATTCTTGAAGTCCATCTGGTGACTCCACTTTCCATGAACCCACCTTTCCTTTTTCCCCCCTTGATGAGAATTAGTCTCAATTGGAGACTCCATTGAGGGATTACCCTAAGTGATGGAACCATGGCCTCATGAGACTTACCATGGGATTTCCATAATGTGTACCCTTATTTTGATTTTCAAAGTGTCCTTGGATATCTGAATTATTTTTCCCTAGAGTGGAGGGTAAGTTTCACTAAATTTGATGGTGATCCATCTCTAGCAATCACTCATGTAGTGGAGTATATGAAGTATTCTTCAATATTAAATGTGCTACATGAATATGTGTTGATAAATTGTTTTTGTATATTCTCTAGAATAAAGTCAAACAAAGTGGCTTGCGCACTCATGTGACCCAAAAATCATCCCATCCTCCACGAATCTCATTGAATAATTTCTCAAGAATTACTGACAAACTACTAAGAATCTGCAAGATACTTTCCAAGAGCTCAAAGACAGTCTTTGTAGAGAAGGTTTCCCTATGGATGAAAAGACAATAGATGAAGATTCTCATGTTGAATATATAGACGAGACATCCAATGAAGATGACTTGCTTGTATATACCCTCCCTTTTGATGAAGACATCTAGGCCTATGTTCCTCCTATGCATCAGGAAGAGAACATGATGATTTGTGACCCTTTCGAAGATATTGATGATACTTTGTTCCATGAATTCAGAAGTGAATAAGTATTGGAGGAAACCTTGCATATGATAGATCCTCTTGAAGAAAAGCGAGCAAAGCACTATGCACTAAGGATCAATCCTCTTGTGATGAAGAGGCGATGGAGGGGCGTGCCCATAAGAAGAAAGAAGAATTCTAATAAAGCTCAACATATTGAGGCACCATTATATTTTCTCTCACATGATGAAGGTGAGGTTGTCCAACCTTTCTCTCCTCTTGCACATGATGTTGAATAAGAAATCAATCTTGATTATAAATAATTTTAATATCTAGTTGAAACTACCTTAGACTTTGTCCTTCCTACACACAAAGACGAAGAGATCGTCATTTTTAATCACACTGATGGTCTTATGAAAGAACCCTTATATATGGTTGACGATCATATAGACACTTTCATACAAACTGGCAGACACAAGTGGGATTTTGGTTGTCTCTTTTTTTATAGAGACCCCATTTACGACATTGAGGGTAACCCTCAAGAAAAGGGGTTTGAGTTGTCATCTTCAAAGGACTAGTTTCCATGTGTATATGATTCATACATTTGGATGCTTGATGATGACATAATTACATATTTATTCAAGGATGACTGGTCGCTACATTTTTAGGATGATTTTTAGTCATCCCTTGGGACTTTTGATGCATATTTTTTTGGGGATGAAGACTTGTTGTATGAGGATTCTCAGCTACCTTTTTCCTCAATTCTGGAAGAATACCAAGACACGACCATCTCAGAGAAATCATAGGCTCACTATACAAAAATGAATTATTTTCATATTGAGTATTTCTACATGGATTCAAAAATGAAGAGGCCACATTCTTCTTTCTCTAGACCTAAGAATGTCCCTTACCTCATCCCTTTTTCTTGAGGAAATCATGAGGTCTTATTGGGATCTCTCGTATATTATTGATCTTCAGGAAGAAAAAATCATGTTAATGAGGATGAAGATGAGCCATCATATACATATAGTATCCCTCTTCAGATATGGATTGATCAGGATTGTGGTTATGCCTTCAGGTAGGATGATAAAGCTGATGGTTTCTCTTTCTAGTAAGATTTCCTCCCTCCCACCCATCTCCATGATTTTCATTTTATGATTTATTATACATCTATTTATGCTCATGATCATAATGCATTGGACTTATCTTTGTTGTTTCACATGATTAATCACAGGGGGAGATACTTTGATGAGATTATCAACATGTTGAACTAGTTGTATGACTTCACCTAACATTACCTATCACTTGATCTTCAGGGCCCAAAGGCCCCAGGTAAGTAGGTAGTTCATCTTGATTTCCTTAAATTTGCATCTTGATTTCTCATATTAGTTTAGATGAATTCCATATTTTATTTTTCTCTACTTTCATATTGATTTCATGCTTAGTTTAGAAATTTTTAAAAAATACTCAAAATTTTCTTTTCTACATTAGTTGTCATTTGGATTTTGATGTATATTGATGAAGGGTGATAGAACCACCCTAGATTTTATGGTTTTTTTTTCAAGTGTAGGACCAGGTCCACTAGGAGATATTGTGATTAGCATTCACTCTACGATGATTACATGTCCCTAAGTAGGAGCCAAATGTTATCCCCATTTTATGGGATAACTAAGGAGATGATGTCTTGAGGCCCTCAAGTTGCATATATGGAGTGTCGAGAGACCACATGACTAGAAGTGTCCACTTGCACATATGAAATCCCATTCTATCACCACATTGTGATCCATTGTCAGCAAATCCACCAAACCAACCAACTTCTAGGAGGAATATGGGTCTTTCTTCATGTAGTACAAGTCAGGTATTGTTGCAGGTAATCACCCTAATATTTAAGGAATTTAAATATGTTGTATTTGAGATACTTTTGATTATAGAGCGCCTTCTTGGAAATTATTTTTTTGACCCTATTTCACCTTGGTGATTGTCATATATTTCCTAGTAAGTGGCCAACCTTTAGGGAAGGTTTGCAACTGGGGGCCCCTTGAGGGGTTATCGTACCATTCCCAACCATACTTACAACTTTCCACTCATTACACTCCCATCATATTTTCTTCTTCTAGGCCATTTGACTTTAGTGACCCAAGAAGGGAATGTACCTCATTTCATGGGAAGAAGGGGTTTAAGGCCCAAAGGGATTTTTTTTGGCTAAAAAGATAAAATCCTAGATATAGACCTTCTAGATGCTTCGCCTAGGGATCCCCGAGAAAGCAATGAAACACTTCTTTGTTAGAAAAGGGGGACCTACAAAAATAAATGATAATGAATTATTAAGGGTTTAGTTGGAGGATGGGAGGTCTCATCATGATCCAGCCTATCATGATCATGGGTATTTAGCGATATGACATTACCATCATCTGGTCACCAAGCTAGAGTAGTGGCTCTTAGTTACACAACTAAGAGAAAGGGGGTCTCATCACAAGCCAGCCTTATCATTTCCGTGAGGTATTTGTAAATTACATTGTCATTATCTAGACACCAATCCAGGACAATGGCCATCCACGTATTCCTTAAAAACATGAAATAAATAATAGCAATAAGATGGGATTGGAAAAAAATCATCGCAAACGAAGGTGCCACACACCCTCTACAAAGGCACCCATAAATGAGATAATATGATCCCTTGTATGCCATGAAACTCATCGAACTATGAATTCTAAATCCCTTCCACCTCATCATCCACTACTTGACCTTGAAAGGCCATCATTGGGAGCATCCCCTACTTGAGGTTTTTGGTCTACCCAATAGGACTTTTATGACACCCCTCCCATACTTAAACTTGGTCAATTGTATAGGGTTTTTGAGCATTTGTTTAATTTGATGAGGTATTTTTGATACACATGCGTATGTTCCTTGTTTTTTATATGTAGATTACACTTTTCATGATATCTTTGACTTGAAATATTTGGAGGGTGTACCCTTTTGTTTTGCAGGACCCTGCTTGGTAGCCAGTTTTGGGAGATCAAACCTAGCTTGGGCTTCCATGCAAAAAGGATCCCACAAGATGGATGATGTAGGCTCGCACACCGGATCATAGAGACATTCCTTTGGAGGCTTACATGGAATCATGGAGGACCTTATCTAGCCCCTAGTACCCAAAGAACTTCCCTAGGAGAGGAAAAACGTCTCCTTTTGAGGCTTGACATCATTCTTGAGGGGGTTTAGTGGTGATAGATTTATTGCACATTGAAACTTGGCATGTTTTGATTGGAGGAGGAATGGATTTACCCTAGCACGTGATGAGGAGGCTTAAGGATCCCCAATGACCTCCTTTTTCTTCTCTAATGACTTGTTCAAGGTGTCAAAACGTCCCCTAAAGGAGTGGTGTCATCTCTTTTTAGGGTCTCTATTGTGTTAAAGTGAAAATTAGATATTATTTTTTGATGCAAGGGGTAAGAAAAGGGTTGTTGACCCCTTATATTATGTTTTACCCTTTCTAAGTGGACAAACATACTTGAGAACATTTTGTATAAATAGAGATGAAATCTATTTCATTGTAAGATAACTCTCCCATTGTGAGAAGCATTGGAATGAAATTTTTGCTACCCTTGAGGATTTTTTCTATCTTGTGCTATGATATGGTGTATTTTTGGTTATGGAGTTGATGATGATGATGCTCTAGCTCTTGGAGGTCATTCTCTTGCTATTGTGGTGGTTTATCTTGGCATATTATGGTTTATCTTGTTGATATTGGACTGGTAAGGCTTTTTATTTGTTTCTATCATTTGTAATTCAATATCAAGGTTGATTTTACTAAGGCTAGGTAGGGAGTATAAGTGCATACACCCCTACTTTATCTCCATCATAATTTTAAGCATAGAATTCTTGTTTGCAAGGGTTTGCTAAGGGAGTATAAGGGCATACACCCCTTAGTTTTAAACCCCATATAAGGTTAATTACCTTGGGGAATAAGAGGATTTATACCCCCAAGGAGGTAGTATCTCTACTTATTTTATTTTGACCCCATTAAACCATAATAAAAGGAACTATTCCTTGCATTGGATAAATAAAATGTTGCATTGGTAAATGTGAAAACTTGATGTTTTGAATCTATTTCACTTGGACGTGGTTCCTTAAGCCCTAGGCTATCATGACTAATTGAGGCATCCTCTTTAACCCACTATAGCTTGGATATTTTACAAAAGTAACCTTCATCCATTAAGGCTGTAGAAATCTAACCGTCTAACCCTAGATAAATCCTAAACTAACCCTAGGAATTGGCCACACTTTACCCTAACAGACTTTTTGTGCTAGTTGGAAGTAATTTTCATTGTCTGATTTTTGTTGTTATAAGGATTGTTTTGCTACAACCATATGGTTGATAAATATCACTGCAGTAATATTTTTATGAAACCTTGTTTTTGTGCTAAAGTCTTACCCTATCATTGTTGAGTTGAACTAGTCTTTACTAGCTTGTGTCTTGCTTATTAAACTAGACTTTTAGCACTTATTTTGAAGCTCTTATTATAATTTATATGTTGATATATATCACTGATTATTTCTTAAATTAGGGACAACAAGGTTAATTTTCTTTTGCATCTACCATATTATATCATATAATTGGTTTTCCTTGTGTCTCAGGAAAGTATTCACTCTTGGTGGGTTACTCAAAGAATTGAAAACATTAAGCAACCCTATAGACTCATTTCCAAGTTCTCTTTTCCATCTAGAAAATTGACCTTTAGGGGATTCTGTTCTTACATCTCAGTTTCCATCTCAATCCCCCCTAGGGTCACTAGTATTTCCCCCTTGAGGTGACTACCTCACCTCTAAAGTGATGGGAACACTTGCCTAAGGTGAAAGTGGGTAGGTTCTCTCTAATTTGTCTCCAATTGGTGGTTGGGTTGATCTTTTCCCAACGTACAACTTGTGCGATAACAGGTAGGTCATTTTCTTTCCATTGAATTTGCTTGCTCGTGATAGTTTAGATGCATCTACTTACAGCTGCATGTCATATCTCATTTTTTCTCATTTTTCTATGCTTGTATTATTGCAAACTTGTTATGATCATTTGATTTCATCATATTACATGTTAGTTTAGAATTTTTTTTAAAAATGCAAAAAAATACTTTAAATATTAGTCGAAATTTTTAATTTTGATCATAAGAAAAAAGGGTGATCGCATTACCCTAGATACCTAATGCATTGTTTGTTTCGGTGTGTGTAGGAACATGTCCTACCAGTAGTTGTTGAGTTTCTCATGCACTCTACAACAAGTACATGTTCTAGAGTAGGAGCCATATGTTATCCCCCATTTCTAGGGATAACAAAGGAGATGATGTCTCAAGGACCACAGGTTGCAAACATGGAGTACCGAGAGGAAGATCAATAGAAAGACCCCTTCACTCACCACACATCACCATCTGATCGATGGCAGCAAAATCCACCACACCCGGCTTGGCTCACATAGGACAATAGGTATTTCTCCATGAGGTAACAAGTCCAGTGTTGTGGTAGGTTTCATTCTAATAAATGAAGCATTTGAACATCTTGCAAAGGGTCCTTTCTTGATTTTGAAAACATTTTCTTGGAAATTATGAATTTTTCCTCATTTCACCATGGTGGTTGACATGTCATCCTATAAAGTGGCTCACCCTTGGGGATAGGGTTTCTACTGGGGTGTCTCCTTAAAGAGTCATAGTATCACTTTCATTTATACTTATCATTTTCCATGCTCATTTCCCTTTGTTTCCTCATCATTTTGGTTTTCATGAATTACTGACCCAAAAAGGGCTTGCACCTCATTTCATGGGAAGAGAGGTTGATGGCCTGGAGGAAGATAACAAATACTATAAAGAATAAGAAACTAATGTTAAAAATAAAGTGAACACAACAAATAAGGTCCATCAAAATCAGATCCAACTTGATCTCCACTTACTCAGTGCTCACCCTGGTCCCAAATTAATTCTAAATCTTCGAAACCCTAAAAGGGGGGCCCTTATATTTTCAAATTATAAATGAAAGCAAGGACTAGAAAGATGGAAAAGGGGGTTTGGAAAAAGGTGTCACGAAAACAGTTGGAAACTCAAGATCAAGTGCACCCTCAACAAAGGAACCCGTAAGTGGGACAATATGATCCCTTGTATGTCAAGAAACCCCATGCCCAAAAGTTACACCCCCATCTGCTTCACACTCTCTTACATGACTTAGAAACATTCTCCTTAGGAAACACTCCTTGAATTGGAGAATGATCTACCCAATAGGTCACCATGACAACCCTCCCATACCTAAACTTGGCAACTTGTATAAGGTCTTTGAGAATTTGTTTATTTTGAAAAGGGGGGATTTGATGCATACGTTTGGGTGGTCCTTTTATTATATATGGCTTACTTGGCATGATACTTGTGACTTGTTGTTAGGCCCTAATATTGGCTCATTACCCCTTAATTGGGG
>ML788008.1:111089-134014 GCA_009831015.1 Picea engelmannii
GAAAATATTCATACATCTCTAAACCAGTGGATTGTAGAGGTTAACCTTGAATAAAAATATAGAACCAAGATCAGCCATAGAAAAATCCAAGTACTTAAATCGAATGGACGAAGCATTCAGAACAATTTGCAGTCTTATTTCTCTCGATCTCCTTTTTCACATATCTTCCTGTAAGACTCCCAATGAATCCTAGACCACCTTGGAAGGGATATTTGGAAAACAAGATGAGATGAGGGGACACATGCTGGAGGTGGAATTTCTCACATTGGATCCAAAAATCTTCGACAATATCCAAGATTTCTTTACAAAATTCAAGGATTTACTGTCGCAACTCAAAGCTTGTGGGATTGATAAATATAAGGAGGAGAAACCAATGGTTCTCAAAATTCTCTCCAAACTTGGTCCTGAATTATCTATGTTCATGTTGAAATTCCATTCATTCATATTCACCTCTGGAGCCACCTGGAAGATGCCTTCTCTTGAGGACTTTATCGAATCCCTGACACAAGAACAAACCAAGCTCATCAACGTGTGAAAAATCAAAGGCCCAAAGGTGCATGCACTTACTGTGAAATATGGCAGCCATCAATATCAAAAATCTAAAAATAAAGGAAAAATGAAAGCTAATGCAAATCTGAGGAAGGAAGGGTACTCAAAACCCTTCACCGATGCCTCCAGATCCAAAGGGGAAAAGGGAAGAAAAGGGGAGAAATGCACATATTGTCACAAAGGATTCCATCCAGAATCTGCATGCATGCAAAAAAAAATAGATCTAATGACTCAAATACTTCATCAAAACAACCTTGGATATCACATCCCTGAGGGTTCCAAGAAGAAGAAGCCAGAAGATCAGAATCCCAAGAAAGGCAATTCTAGCCATGCCTTGATTTCCATCAACTCCTCTCCCAATTCTTGGATCATAGATTCATGAGAATCACATCACATCGATGCCACAGAAGTCATTCATTCTTCATTGCATGCATGAAAATTTCCTCCTATTCTTATGGGGGACAACTCTCCAGTCGAAGTCACCGGCAAAGGAAGGATTGAACTCACCAACAAAAGCTTCAAGAATGTGTTGCACGTTCCCAACCTTTCTATCAACCTTCTCTCCATGTATCAGATGAAAAATTCTAACACCGGAAATAAATTCATATTCACACCAAATGTAGTGGACATCTATGACATGCAAACTAAATCCAGGGTTGCTACCGGTGAGGTAAATCATCAATCTATATTGTATACATTTTCTGATTTTATTGAACCAAATTCTACTTTACTGCTTACCCATGCTGATGAAAGTAGTAGGATATGGCACGAAAGGTTTGGACATTTTAATTTCAGATAAATGCAACAACTTAGCAAGAAAATATTGGTTGATGGTCTACCATACATCCATTTCTCCAAGGAAGTATGTGAGGGATGTGTTCTTGGAAAACACCCTCAAGAGAAATTAGACAAAGGAAAGTCTCAGAGATCTTTTGTGCCTTTAGATCTGATCCATAGTGACCTCATGGGTCCTTTCCCAAATCCATATATCATCAAAGAGAGGTTTGTTCTCATTTTTGTTGATGATTTCTCACATTTCACATGGATTTACTTTCTCAGGAAAAAATCCAAGGTCTTTCAACACCTCAAAGATTTCAAATCCCTGGTTGAGACACGGCCCAGAAAGAAAATCAAAGTCCTCTGAACTGATAAAGGGGGAGAGTATGTCAATCATGAGATCCACAATATTTTCCATGAGGTGGGGATTCAATTGCAACACACAATTCTCTATACTCTACAGCAAAATGAAGTTGTTGAGCGGAAAAACATATATCTAAAAGAGATGGCATCTTGCATGTTGCATGCAAATTCACTACCATAGAGACTATGGGTTGAAGCACTTAATTGTGAAACATACATCCAAAATAGATATCCCCATAGATCTATCAAGGATAAGACCCCCTACGAGGCTTGGAGCAGCCTCAAACCGAAAGTGACCTACTTTCGTATTTTCGATTCATGTGCATGGGCCTGGATTCCCTTTGAAAAGAGGGAGGCACTTGATCCACAGAGAACTGAGTGTATTTTTGTTGGATACCCTGGTGGTGTGAAGGGATACAGACTTATTGATGTTTCCTTGGATTAGCTCATCATTGAGAAAAGTGTCCAATTCAAGGAAAGTGTCTCGCATGTACCTCAGCAGTCGCATGCAGACACCTTCATTCTTACACCTATTTGATATGATGAGCATGCACATGCTGACTCTTCTTTAGATGAGAGTTCGGATTCAAAGGAATCAAATGATTTAGATACAAAGTCAGTACAATCATATGCAGATTCAAATCATCTAGATAGAATTGTAGAGCCATAGCAGAGGCCCAAGTGGGCGCATACTACTCTTCAAGATGTAGGGGATCTTGTTTGTGATCCAATCGACACTAGGAGGAATCAGTCTGATTTCTAGGAGCCTCTTGTTGCACTCATTTCCACTGAAACATTTCCATCCAGGCATATTTTCTTGGTTCAATATTCAAATCCACGGTCTTATGGTGAGGTTGCTAGAAATATCTTTTGGGAATCCGCCATGCAGGAGGAGTACAACTCCCTCCTTGAGAACCAGACTTGGGATCTGGTTCCCCTTCCTTCTAGAAGGAAACTTGTTATATGTAGATGGGTCTATAGGACCAAGAGCGTACTAGTGGATGGAAATATTAGTAGATACAAATCCAAGCTTGTTGCCAAAGGATTTCAGTAGGTGCGTGGTATTGACTATGATGAGACCTTCACTCCAGTAGTGAAGATGGATTCCATACGATTGGCACTTTCCATTGCAGAAGCCAAGGGATGGGAATTCCATCAGATGGACGTGAAGAATTCATTTCTTTACAGCAATCTCTCTGAGGAGATCTATATGGAGCAGCCCCAAGGATTTATGCAGGACTCATATTTGGTATATCGACTGAAGAAGTCCCTTTATGGCCTCAAGTAGGCTCTAAGGGCATGGTATTCCAAGATGGACTCCTACCTATTCTCACAGAAATTTGTACGTTGTAAATCAAACCCAAATTTCTACATGATCAGGACAATTGATTCACTTCTACTCTTAGTTATGTATGTTGATGATTTTTTGATCACCAATTTCTTGACTTTAGCGATTTTTGTAGTCAAGAGGATTCTACATGACAAGTTTTTGATGACAGACTTGGGTCTACTACATTTCTTCCTTGGACTCGAGATCAGTCAGGATGCATCAGGAATCAAACTAAGACTCGAGATCAGTCAAGATGCATCAGGAATCAAACTATCTCAGGCCAAGTATGCATGAGATGTCCTTGAGAGATTTCACATGATAGACTGCAAGTCTTCTCCGACTCCTTTCCTATCAGGATCCAAACTTGAGAATGGCAGAGAGAATCCACTGGTTGACAACACAATATACAAATAGTTAGTGGGGAGCTTGTTGTATCTCACACATTCTAGACCAAAACTCTCTTGTGCAGTTAGTGCATTTTCTAGGTTCATGAAAGTGTCGCATGAGCTACATTGGAAGGCTTCAAAGCGTATCCTTCAATACGTATAGGAACCATAACCTTTGGGATTTATTATGCCACAAACTCTACATTACATCTCATCAGGTTTAGTGATTCTGACTGGGCTGGCGATAGCATTGATCGCAAGTCCACATCTGGTTACTCACTCAGTATTGGTTCCAAACCCATCTGTTGGTTGAGCAAGAGGCAGGCTTCTATTTCTCTTTCTTCAGCTGAGGTAGAGTATAGAGGGTTAGTTAACGTAACGATTCAGGCTATGTGGCTACAACATTTTCTCACTGAGTTGGGCATTCAGTTTCATCGGTCGATCATCATCTTTTGTGATAACCAGAGCTCTCTGAAGTTCTGGAGAGATCAATTTCAGAGGTAGTGGATGAAACACATCGAGATCCACATGCACTACATCCGGGACTTGGTACGTGAGGGGATCATTGACCTACAGTTCTTTCCTTCAACAGAATAGATGACAGACATCTTCACCAAGACCTTCACTAATCAGAAGTTCCATTCTCTGTGAAGTCATTTTGGAGTGAAGGACACAGTTGCCAAGCAACTGTCAATTCTTCTTTTTACATACATGTTGACGGGTGTAAGTGACACACCATCAACTGGAAGGATAGATCCGGACCGAGGTTGTCTAATTAACCCAAGTCGTTTTGTGTGATCTATCTTGATGGGTTTAATGGCTCCGTTAGCCAACTAAGGACCTAAAATAATGAAAGAAAAATAAACTACCCTAAAGCTATAACTACGATACTATGTACACGAATCTAATTATTTACAAATGCTAAACAGAAACATAAATATGAACATGTGATTATGAACAGGATATTTACAATTTGCAAGTTTTGGTGGATGTCTTATGAAATCAATGTTTTTGTAATTGTTTACGAAGTAGATAAAGAAAGCACATATTTTCTCTTTATTTTCTGTTTAATAATTTAAAATGTAAGAACTCAAAAGATACTAATAAAACATAATCTGAAACAAGAATAGAATAATAGTCACAACCAATTTAAACTGTCTTATTTCACTAATGAATAAAATAATAGAAATTGAATGTGAATGAAAATAACTTTAGATTAGTCTCATACTGTGTCTATATCCTTGTACAGTTCAAACTTCCAGCTATCTTTTCTGTGAGAGAAATTTGTAACAGGATTGTGCTAACATCTCCAAAATAAACTCAAGGTATTTTGGGGAAAAAGGATATAAAAACAGGGTGATAAACATATAGATCCACTGACCTTGTAATGATGAATGTTTACACTAAAAGAAATTTTAATGTGAAGCATTCATTTGATACATCAACTTAACATCAAGCATAAATCATGATATTAAAGTGAAATAATGATCACAGATATAATATATGAAACAACAAGTTATAGACAAAATTTAAAGCACTGAATAAAATGAAACATTACATGCTAATGAGGCTAAATATGTGTAACATGTATATATTCCATAATATAAGATGAAAAACATAAATGGAATAGTGTCACACTAGTCTAAAGCCGAAATGTGAACAACTTGTCCATTCAGTTCTGAGAATTACTTGTCCATAATCTGTTCGAAAAAAGATCTCTTTCACTAACAAAGTGAGCAGTATTTAAAGTAACATGGGATCCACATACTCATATCTCACAGGATAGAGTTGAATCTCCCAAAATCAAGTATTATTACAAAAATAGTGGATTAGAAACCACTCATAACAGATTTGGTTTATTCAAAAATTAAATCAAAGTTTTTATAAAACATAAAGAAGGAGAAACTACTAATCGTTTAGGTGTATAATTGAAAATATTTCTTCCAAGTAATCAACAGCAGAATCTCCCATTTCCTGAGAATAGAAAAACCAATTGATATATTAGAAAAATAATTACTAATAACTAATTATTATTAAAAAGAGATTTGCTACAGAATTAGCAAATGAAATTAAAATTTAAATCTACCTATTTTATTTTTAAAACAAAATCAAAACAAAATAGTTATTTATTATTCCAGCAATTTACCAAAGAGACATCTAATAAATCCGAATTTATAACAGTGAAATTTGTTGAGTTTTTAGTGATTATATTATTAGGTTGCTTATCCCCTTGTTTGTAAATCTCGAATATGAGTTACCATGTTTCTTCTTTTTGGGGTTTTTCTTAACAGTTGGTTTGTGAACAATATCGGGAATTGGCTCAATAATAGGGGCATGAGAAACATTTTCTTTCAATACATCCACTACCTCCTCTAACGATTTCCTGGGCGCAAAATTATATCGGGGTTTGTATTGGAATGCAGAGGCGAGTCTACAGTGCTCTTGGATAAGGTGAAATCGTTTCTACACAGGAAACTCCTAGGTATCCCCAATTTGAGCTAAATGCAGTGGCAACAAAATTTTAATAAGACCAAGACAAAGGATTTAAACTATGCTTCTGATAAACACCTAGATATCTTACACAAGATCATATACATACAAAATGAAAAATACAACTTGAAACCCCCAAAAAGAACCATCAACAGGCTTGAATCTCTGAGCAAAAATAAGAAAAAAAACAAAAATGCTTACCTCAATCGCAAAAGAAATTCTGAAAATTTTTCCTCCAAAGAACGTGATGTATCTCTGAAACTGTGTGGTTTCTGGAAAAACTGCTTGCCTGGAAGGTAAATGACCCCATTTCCAAAATGGGTTTTAAACAGTGTGACCAAAATCGTAACCGTTTTCTCATAAACCTTCCCGCAAAAACGTGTCTCAGGCATGCAATTACAGGTTTTCTTAAAAAAGAAACTCATAGTCATTTGGTTCAATCCGAACCAAAGGAGCCATGGTCACTGTGAAAAGGATATAATCAGATCACTCATAATAGTTTTAGGTTCCAATCGTGTGAGAAACAGAACCAGGTCAAAATGGAGAGTGAAAACATGAAAATAGCAAAGCATGTGGGTTATCATAACTCAGATAGTGAGAACGAAAACCAGAGGGTTCATTGTAATCCTTACCATCTCTCGTGATGAGTGCCAAAAGATACAGAGTACAAAACCCTATGCAAATAATGAATAACTTCATTAATGTTTTTAGCCATCAAGGTTAGGTGAAAATGCAAGTACAGTAGATCTATAATCATCAGTATAAATGTTGATACGACCATTGAAATCATGAGAAGAATATCAAAAATTAACAAAGGCTCTTCATGTATCAAAAAAATTCGACAATGAACTATTGAACAATTGAATTCATAACAACCATATTAACACAAAAAATCAATAATGGATCATTCAACCATTTCATAAGACTTGAATTTCAATTACATATGGATGGCTTTTTTTTTAAAACAAATATTTCCAAGGCACAAAATTTTTAAACCAAGCCAAGTTTTATGTTTAATTCATGCTTCAGTCATGAATTAAACATAAAACAAATGAAAATGCAAACCACAAAAACTCAATAAGGTAATATTTAATCCAATAATCGCCTTGAAACTCAGAAACATAAACATTTACAAATAGAAGGTGATGGCAGCTACAGAAAGGTATGATCTTTTGTGGGGACTTTGATTGAAAATCAAAATTATTATTGGCTTCCAACAATACATTGTACCTTGAAGGGGGGGGTTTCTCATGAGTTTTTCCCTCTTTCCTCACTTTATTTCATTGTACCTTTTGTATTTGGGTACCTAACATGGCCTCGTTGCCAGGACCCATTCTTTATTTTCACCATAGTGATGTTCAAGGGGGGTGTTGGATTTACTTCACACACACATAGTATTTATTTTTACTAAGTTTTTTCCTTGTTTATTAGTCATAATTAGTCATTATCTAGTCTCCTATATATTAGGGGAGAATATTCCACCTGGAGAATATTCTCTTCAGTTGACACTTCAGTTTGACTAGTTGAGTTGAGTCTAGATGCTGCATTGGTTTTATCACCATGCAACATTGGGATCATTAGCATGGTAATGCAAACTTTTCTTGATTTCATCACCATACTGGCACATTACCCTTGATTCCTTGATCTACTCCTCACTACACTATGTTTGAGTCAGTTAACTGAAGACTAGTTGACTAGTTAACCCAACTAGATGGAAGTTCACTCCCATAACTTCCTGAGAGACTAGACTAGGTGGTAGTTTACTCCTGTAACTATTGATGTGTGTCCAAATCACTCTATACCACCACTATGGTGCACTGGTTCTCCTCCATTTCACATTCAATGATTTATACAGAGTATATCATGTGTAAATTATTCATTATTCATTATGGTTAATGATAATTCTTCCATTATTTTTCTCCTTCTTCTTCTTTCTCAATTTCTCTCTGCAAATGTGTGTAGTATTTTCTATCTATATCTATTTCTTGAAGGTTCAACACATTTACATTATTAAGGATTTGTTTACCATCATTTGTCTTATTCCAGATAAGGCTAACATTGTTTTGTAGGTATCCAACACTTGTCAACTATTTTCCCTCTCAAAAAACTCTTATTCAAGCCTTTATTCCTCTCCAATTTTGACCTATAAAGATGTTCATAACCGTCATCTCACTTTCCATCTCAATCCCCCTAGGGTCATCGATATTCCCCCCTTGTGGTGATTTCATGATCACTAAAGTGAGGGGAGTGTTTATCTGAGGTGACAATGGGTAGGTACCCCCATGGTTGTCCCACCTATGTGACCTGGGTTTGGATTTCCCCAAGCGACAATCCATGCGATAACATGAGTGATAGATTTTATGAGCCACATCCCTTGATCATCATCAACAAAATTGATGATTGACTCTACTGAGTTCTTAAGGTAGTTCTATCAATTAATGTTTATCTTATTTCTACTAAGTATTGTCACAAATGCATTAATCATTCCCCAAAAATCATTATTTTGATTATTTTCCCACAAGTCTCATATAACTTTGTTGCATAGAACTAAGTTTCTACAATGTGAAACCTCCATAGTAAAAGAAACCCAATATGCTTCAAGAAGAATGCAATAATATTTTCAAGGATCACATTAGCACTCCCAATCCAATTCAAGTCAACCATTTCAATTGACCTAGCCCCTTGAGTTAGATTTCCCAATGGACCCATGTGCCACATATCCATCTTAAAGAATGAATAGATAAAGCACCAAATGCATGCACTATTGTAGGATAGAAACATCAAGTTGACCACTTTTCCTTGCATAATCCATGTTGTTCATAATCTAATAAAGATGGAAAATGCAACCTATGCATTTATTTCCTCTCCATAATAAAAAATATAGTAAATAATCAATATCCCATACCACGCATGGAAGACCTCTTGGACTCTTTGAAAGGTGAAATTACTTCACAATGATTGTTCTAGATTCTAGTTATTAGAATCTAGTTATGATTATTTAGAAAATTGTGTTCAAGGCTAAATATAGACACTAGATGTTTAGTGACACTTTTCAACTTAAATAAAACACAATTTTTATATTCCTAACAGATTATGAGCACACATCTCACACATTATGGTTTATATTGATGATATCCTAATACATAGTATAACATGGGATGAACATATATGTCACATCACACAAATCTGACAAAGTATGCAAACATATACTTTACAAAAATCTAGAGTAATTCTCATTTTCCATGAACAACATTTGTTATCTTGGCTACATCACTTTGACTTAGAGAAGACACATCTCATCCACTAATAGTATACCTCCAACAACATTTGCATCTAATGAATCTCTCTTGGCTTAGAAAACTTCTAGAGAAATTTTGTCTTGGGATTTTCTCCTATTTCCTTTCCTCTCAATCATATTTTTCATAGCAACATAAGCAATTTTCATATGGCATCACATGTAGAAATGAGCCTATGAAGAAATCAAGCACAAATTGTGTTGACTAAAGGGTTACAACTACAATACTTGCACCATGCCTTTGAAATAAAAAATTATTCTTTTGAGTTTGCAACGGGAGTTATGTTGAACTTATGCTTATACTGAGAGGGGGGTGAATCAGTATAAGATAATTTTTCATTTAAATGAGAATTTATAAATCATGTATTAACATTAAAACAATAAATGCATGCAAACTCAAATCATAGTACACAAAGTTTAATTTGGAAACCATTGTGGGAGAAAACCACAAAATCTTATATTTATAAATGTTTGTAATCACTAACCTATTGTTACAAATCTTGTAGGCACCAACCTACTAGAGACACCAATTTCTTCAACTAAGCACCAACTCATCAATATATTGTGTAGGCACCAACCTACTAGAGACACCAATTTTTTCAACTGACCACCAACTCATCAATATATTGTGTAGGCATCAACCTACTAGAGACCAATCATCTCAGCTGAGCACCAACTCAATAATACTTGTATAGGTACCAATCTAAGATCTCCATACATGTATTACTTTTTATTTCACCTACATTCTTCATAATTCATTCAATTCACCATACCCTTAAATTTCATGCTCCATCGCCTCTCCTTGCTTCATACCCTAGACATAGCCTCAAACCTTAGTCAGATTTAGCCTTCATGCCCTAGCAAAACTCACAGCATAATTCCTAGAATATAATTCAATATTGCAGCATCAAAACCTCAAAACAATGCACTTTACATCATCATGTACCTTATTCCTTAATAGTGCACCCTTGAAAGTCCAAGAAAACTCCTTATGCACACCTTTAGACCCCAAGAATACTCCTCAGCTCCTCTTCCTCACCTCATATCTCTTCTTCTCACTTGTACATGCTCTTCTTGATTGGATACTCTTCAAATGAACATATCTATATTGTATTTATAGTGTTGCTGCATTCATTTATGGGGATGACTTGTAAAACTGGATGGGCCGACCTATATTACTTTAGGGTTGGGTTGACCTAACAAAATATTTCATATCTCCTCATTCCTATGGATTTAGAGGGAGTGCCATATACAATTGGAAAGGTATCAGAAAAAAATTTCAACCATATATCCTATGATCAACATATATAACATATATAACTATATAACCATATATCTCCTCACAACATGTGATCAAGAATTTGATACAATTTTCCAAATAGACAAATAGTAGAAGAACTACATATTTGAGGATATCATATTCATAATTACCATTAACATTTGAATTTTTCACAAACATGGCATATTACAAAGTGAACCCCAACAAAGGTGAATGGAAATCCTTCAATAATTCAACCTAGTGATGAAACATTACTGTGATTCAATAAGTTTCCTCGAACATTGTTTAATCCACTCATCAACTAGTGATGTCCTAACTATCCATAATACATTTGAATGTAATGACTACAATTGGTCGCAACAGTATGAAAAACAATAGTTGTTTGTGTAGAATTACCCTAGTCCCCCACCAAACAAACTAGTTATAGATTTCTAACTACACAATATGTTGTATTGTCTTGGAAATTTTTTCATAATAGAAAAATATAAAATACATAAATTGATTAGATAAGCACACTAGTTTATGGCATTGGGTACCTTTGGTGTCCAAACGACCATAGCAATGCTCGAAAAATATTTTTTCTAGGCTAAGCTTCACATAGATGTGGAGAACAATAAAGCATGCATTGTATTACCACTCAAACTCTCGGCAAGGGAAATTCCCACCCTGCAAGGGAGGATTGGGGAAATGGATATGGAATCCTCCCACTTTCACCTCAATAGCCTTGCCTCTATTCTTCTAGGAAAGAGTTTCTAACCTAAGGAGGGTTTTCCTAAGTGGTTAAAATGAGTCATATCATTGTGATCGAAAAGGGGAGGACAAGGACTCATGTTTAATTTAGTTTACTTTTCTAGGGGAATGGATGAAAGGCATGCGAGAGTTGTATCAAAATAGAATATGAAATATAAAATGACTCAAGGGACAATTCTCAATGAAAATATAGGACACTAAATTTTTTTATTACACAATATACCGATGTATGAAACCATGTATTGTTGGCCCTTGGTTATGTAAGGAAGCGAAGATTAAGTAAGAAAGGTGAAGTACGAACTGCGCGGAAGGAACATAAACTAAAGAAGGGTTGAAGTGGCAGAAAAGAAGGAGTGAAGTAAAGGAAAAGCTAGCCGTTGGAAGAGAAGATCAAGGAAGATAAAGCATTAAGGAAGAAAGACCGTGGACAACTCAGCAAGTGGAAGAAGACACCAATGGATGCTTTGGAGCACCTCGCGGAAAATAAGGAGGAACAGGTTGGTGAAGCCCTGAAAACACGGGTCAAGTGGACCTAGGGTTTTGAACCTAGGGTTTTGGACCTAAGTTTTTGACACCTAGACTTCGGTCTAAGGTTGTCCAAGAATCATGTAATGTATATATAAAGGTCTAGGAGAGTGGAGAGGGTTGTTCAATTGTTGTTTTTTCAATAATTGGTTGTTAGTCAATGTTGTTGCTATTATTGTTGTTGAAGAGCAATATTGAGTCTGTATTCTGGATCTTTAGCTGGGTGCGAAGATCGATCCTGTAGCTGGGTGTGAAGGGAGGAAAGAGAGAAAGAGAGAAGATCTATAGCTAAGTGCACAGATAGAACTATATGTTTTCATCTAATATATCAAGAAACATAGTTATGTGGATGTAGCCCTAGGGAGAGGGTGAACCACGTACATATTTTTGTCTTTGTGGTTGATGCTATGTTATTTTTCATCTGATATATTGTTACTGCATTGTTGTGTTAGATCAGATATATAGCTTCACGAAGCAATCTTAAGAGTGGTAAATAATATCTATATTATTTTATGTTGTTCTTTGCAATCACTTTGCATTTCCTGTGGTTGTAGACACCTGTGTCCTGCAACCCCCTATTTCTACTTTGGGTGAGACTGCATCTGCTTCACAGGTGTTGCCAAGAGGGACAGTAGTTAGGGTTTGTTAGTGTGTTGTTGTTGATGGGCGAAATTGACCACACATCAACTGGAGGAGTGAATCCGGTCTGGGGTTGTCTACTTAACCCAATCCATTTGTATTAATCCACTCCGACGAGTTTAGCGACTCCGTTAGCTGATCTAAGTCTTAAAAAGTAAAAACAAAAAAAAAAAAACTAATGAAACTAACTTAATGAAAAACACTTGCTGAAAACTATATACAAATCTAAAATATACTTACAGTTTACTAACTAATATTTATAAAATAGCTCTACTTATTATATGTACAATATATCCATATAATTATATCTCCAATATATGTATAACATTTACAGAATGCAAATTTTAATCTAAACCTGCGAAAATCAAATATGGATTGATTTATGACAGCAAAACCATCATTCAGTCTTTTTTATTTTTTTATAATGTTTATAAACAAGAAACGAAATAGATAACTGTCTAATTGAAAATAGAGATGAATAGTAAAATGTGTTTAGATTACAAAAAATTTCTATATTAATTAAACTAATAAAATAAAACTAGCAAACTGACCTGTAATCACATCTCCTATTCGTCCTGTGCACAGTATCCAATTTCACTATTTGATGGGGTAAACCGCAACAGATCACCCAAATGCTTCTCATAAACGTGAATCAGTAATGATTGAATGTTAATAAAAGAACATATAAGAGAAGTAGTGACAACAATTTTATAATTTCACAAATGGTCACATTGAGATAAATCCGGCTGTGAAAATTTGTATATAAATGCTCATTGAATACAGAAGATTAATCTTTTAATCTCAAATTTGAACAAAGTAATTACTGTATGTAATATAAGGGACATAAAACATAGATATCATATAAATTTCATCACACCAATCTGTAATAAACCATGATATCTAAAGTAGTCACAATTTAATTACAAATCGAAATGACCATAACCTGAATAAAAATAGGATATATCGAAGCTAAAGTTGTACCAGTATCAACTTCCATTCAAGTCTGTCAATCATAAATCCATATTTTTTTTTCTCCCAGGCAGCGATGGCTCTTTAGTTTACAAAACAACACATTTATATAGGTTACAAGATCAAAACGTTTCCTGTGGATATCATCTAATTTGTTCCAAAAAAAGTGGGGGATGCAACCTCCCAAATTCTACTTGATATCAAAACTAACAGCCTATTCTAAAACAACATAAAGATAGCATGTTGAGAGATGCCACCAGTGGTTCAAATCTCCTTTAGAAATCATAGTTTCCTAAAAACACATAAGAATAAAAGATTTCAGATGCATTTTAGTTATTCAAACAAGTAATTTGAATTTTTGTAACTAGCTACAGAATCTCACGATTCTGTAGCTAGTTATAATTATAGCTAGAATCGTATTTTATTGAATGAATCAAAACATACTAGAGGTAATCTGTGCAAACAAATCATGTATTCTAATTTTGAAAAAACAAAATCATCCTAAACTTATTTTTAAAAAAAACATACCTCAAATTAAGGGATTCGACTTAATCAAGCAATCTTTGAATTTACTATGGCAGTCATTGCTTCCATGTTCTTAAAAACAACAAACCCTATGGTTTTTTGTCATTTATCTTTGGTTTGAGCTACAGATTGAAGTCTGCCATTCTCCTTCATTAGAAAATTCACCTGGTCTTCCAAGTATTTTAACCGAGACTGAAGTAAAGGCACGTCTTTGTAATACCTATCGATCCATGATCGACATTCGTTACATTGCGGCTGAATAGACTGTGTATTAGCAGTGATAATATTAACAGGTGGGGAATTTTCCATTTGACCTATAGGTTCATTACTGAGTTTGATTCCAGGGAAATCAGGATTGTCTTTTAGACACGATGGAAGGTTTGTAACATTATCATAGGGTTTACTAGAGAAAAGTCCATACGAATATGGATATTCTTCAGTCAGGATTCTTTCAATTTATGAATCGGAATCCTCGCTTAACACAATCGCGTTTTGGTCTGCACAGGTCTTGGGTTTATTCCGGGCACATCGTGAAACCCACCGAGCGACCATTTTACTCTTATAATTGATATCAACATTGCCTTTACACTTTTTCCTTGTGGATCTTTTAACAGACTTAACACCACCCTTGCAATACGAATCTAGTAGAGTGTTGGTTTGGGTAGTGTCAGGATAGGTCGAGGGTTCCACATCAGAAATAGGATCACAGGGCAAGAGCAAAGGAGGAGAGATGGTAGGCTTGACGAGGTTTTCTGAGACGACAAGCTTGTCAACCTGTCCTAACTCACTGCTAGCAAAACCATTTCGTAACAGAAAGGCATCCCAACAATCATCGTTTAACTTCAACTGATGTATAATAATAATCTTGATCAAACAATGGTGGAACCGACTAGAATCAGATTTCTGCCTTTTAAAACGCTTTTTCATTTTGTATAGACTTCGAAGGAGAAAATAGGGCATGTTCAGGGGGAAATCGAAAAAACTCATGAGCAACCGCAAGTGATATAAGAAAACTAAAACATATCTCCCCTCATAGGTAACGAACTATTTCACAATAGCTAACAGATCATGCCATCTAGTTTTTAGAGTTGAGATAGGCATACCTCGATCGCAGCTAGTAATCCTCCTTGAGGTGAACAACAATGACCAAGGAACCTCTTCAACCTTTGAGTTTTTGAACCACTTTTGTCCCACAACTGGTAGACCGGTGGCTTGGCTAATAAAATCTTCATTTAACTCAAGCTGGACGTCTCCTATTTTAGCTCTGCAACCATCGAACGTCAATGCGAATTCTTGAGCAACTGTTAAATTGAAACCCTCGAACGTTTCAACAAACACACGTCAGCCATTACTTTCTAAGTCTTCTCTGGCATTATCAAACGATAAAAATGTTTGGACACCATTGGGCTCAATACTCAACAAAGGAGCCATGGCTAATAGCAAAGAATCGACACAGGATTCAGAGGTAGGGTTTGACAGAACAAGCACATAGCCATTGCCCCGAGCTTCCCCAACGCAATGCAAAGACAACTCGAAATGGTAGGCAGGAGTGTTAATCACCGTGCGTGGGAAAGATGTCATGAATCCTGAGGCCATATAGATTAATAATATCAAATTGTACTTGTAATGACACCTTGGCATAATGGTAAGCACAAAGATCATAACAGTTGAAAACAATGGTATGCATATCCACGATTTGATTACAAAATCAATATGTCAAATAAACAATTGAATCAAAAAAAATATATATAAATCAAAACCCCCTTAACATTAATCGAATGCTAAATGGGTGGTGGTTTAATACTCATGTAACCAAGGCGTGTTCAAGACCAAGGGGTTATAACCATGAAAACAACCATGTTCATATCGAAATACGACAATGCGACAATAGACCATATGAACATTAATCCTTTAATGAAATCAAACATGAATTCCAGCTGTGAGTTTTCATGCTTATAGTCATGAAAACGAAATAAAAAAGCAGGTGCGTAAAAAGCGATGAGTAACGAGAATTTAAAAAACCTGTGTAGGCACCTTGTAAAAATAGAGATTATGTTATTGCTGCCAACAATGGCGACACACTGGTAGAAGCAGTTATCTCTGCCAAGTGAACGAGTCCAGATTAGGATAATCAGAAAAAAATTCAAATTGAAAACAACTAAGAAACGGTTTGAACATCATTATCAATCATAAAACATTCCAGTTTCAGATTGTTTGTTATTTTAAAAGATGAAAACTGATGACAATCCTGACAAAAGAGAGTCACGATGTTAAAGTTAAAATCTTCAATACTGTTGACAGAGCCGCTGCTGCCAGCAGGCGTCCATAGCCTCGACAGGGATTCAATTTAACCCACTCCGATATCTGTATCCTACCAAGAAGTTATAGATCAGAATTAAGGATATTTAAGGTCAAAAGATTCCATATCTAAGAATTTTCATATACCTGACATTGCTTCGCTGCCAACGGGCCTGTTCAGTACCCCGACAAAGTTGTCTTGGAATCATGCATGCATTTACCTGCTTCCAGCAGACCTGTTCAGTATCCTAGCGGGTTTACAAGCACTTCCCACAGCTCTCTGAAGATTTATTTAGTTTTAGAGATATTTAATAGAGTGGGGTGACGTTGAAAATCCGGATTTTGGACATATTTTAATAATTACAAACCTTGAAAAAAAAAATTAACTGTCCTTCATTAAGATCTAGAGATAGTTTGTTGATAAAATGACTTTCGAAGGCAGGGAGACATCTTTGAGTTGTTCTCTTAAGGAACAGGGATAGCGTAAGAAGAAATTTTTATGGATGATCGTGAATAGCTTCAATTATAGATCGAAATCAAGAAGCGCTTTTTAAACAACAAGATTTCTTTAACATGGCTGCAAACTTCAGAAAAATATCATAATTGATGTTTAAACAACTTTCATTAGTCATTTCAGAGGTGAAATTTTTATGTTCTCTTTGTCTGTAACAGTTTTTTTGGTGCAGGTATGTGCGTCAAAAGAAAACTAGCAAGCATAAGGAAAAAAAAAAATCAAAACAAACCAACAAAGAAAGATAAAAAGAAAGAAGAACAAAAATATTTACACAGTGTACATGGGAGTGTCATCAGTCGAAATACCTTTTTAGAGCTTGGCCATTCATCGGATAGGCATCTGGCTGTCCCTCTAAATTTTGTAATCGGAAGGAATTGGGACCCAATTTCTCAGCAATCAAGAATGGTCCTAGCCACAAATTCTGAAACTTTGTATGCTCTCATTTTTCCTCATGCGATTTGTCCCATTTTAGGACAAGGTCACCTACCTCAAAATTTATGTCAGAGGCAGAATTGGAATCAAACCATCTTTTAACAATGAGTTGATGTTGATCCAATTTTTGTTTCGCTTGAGTCCTCACTTCTTCTAATTTTAACAAAGCGTTAATTCGATTCTCCAAAGGGGGACAGTCTTCTTCTTGTATTTTCTGCGATAGCTGCAGAGAGGGAAGGAGGATATGTGGTGGCAGAATTGCCTCTCTGTCGTAAACGAGAAAGAAAGGTGAGTTACCAATAGCAGTTTTTGGAGTCACTCTATCAGTCCAGATTGTGTTTAATAGTGCGTTATGCCAATTTTTATGGTTTTCAGAGATCGTTCTCTTGATAATTTTGATCAGATTTTTATTAGTCGATTATGCCAATCCATTGCCTTGGGGGTAATAGCTGGCAGAATATTTTAATTTAATTCCTTTTTCTAGAGAGAAATTACTCATCTCAAGAGAAGAAAAATAGGAAGCATTATCAAATACCAGGCAGTCAGGGATACCAAAATGAGTAATAATATTGGAATTCAAAAAAGATATTACCTGGCTGGTATTTACAGCTTTTAATGGAGTAGCCTCAGACCACCTGGTGAAGTAATATGTGGTTGTTATGATATACTTATGTTGTTTTGAGGATGGAGGATTAATTGGAACTATAATATCTAGACCCCACTGCTAAAAAGGGGAGTCTACTGAAACAGGTTGCAGAAGGAAGGCTGGTTTCTATATCCGTCCGGATGTTTTCTGAAAAATTACACACTTGCGACACAAAGCATTAGCATATTTAAAAATTGTGGGCCAGTAGTAACCTTCTCTTAATAATTTATGGCAAGTGGTATCTCCACCAAAATGCCCACCAGCTTCTCCTGTGTGCAACTCCAATAAGACCTTTTCTGCTTCATCTTTCTCAAGATAGCGCATTAGTACTCCATCAAAATTTTGGCGAAACAAAATACCATTAATCATCTAAAAGGAAGTAGATTTTAATATTAGCGCTCTTCTTTTTGTGGGATCCAGGTGACAAGGAGCTGACCCATGTTCAAGACAAATTTTTTTATCATCATACCAGGGACTAACAGGGTTTTGTGCACAACAGATTAGATTTTGGTAGTGTTGTCCTGGATTTGACATACAATTTTCCTCTTGTTGTCCTGCAGCTGAGTCAGTGACTAACTTGCATAACCCTTGCCCTCTTACTATTTGTGCTGGGGTGATTTCTATGTCATACTCTTGCAAGGATGTGACCCAGTTTGCCCTTTTTCGCCTAGTTCTTTCTGTACTAACAGATTTCTGACAGCTGGGTAAGGGACAATAATTTTTGTCCTAGATTTCAAAAGATAAGATCGGAAGTGCTTTACTGCTTTAAAAATAGCATAGGCTTGTTGATCTACTACTGGGTAATTAAGTTCTTCCCCTTTGAAGGCTAAGCTCATAAAGGCAATTGGGACTTCATTGTTTTCAGCGTTCTTTTGAGTTAGGACAGCAACGTAAGAGCGATCAGAAGTGAATGTGTAGAGAGTGAAGTCTTGCGAAAAGTCGGGGCTCATTAGAGAAGGAGCGTCTATTATGGCCTTTTTTATTGAATTAAAATCCTAGTTTTCTAAAGGTCCCCAATGGTATTGTATGTCCTTTTTTATTAGGTTTTGTAATGGTCTCACCATTTCTGAAAAGCTGGGGACGAATATCCTGACAAAGTTTATCTGATCTGAGAAAGATTGCATAGACTTTTTTGACGAGGGAGGGGGGAGTTTCGAAATGACTTGAGTTCTTTCAGGGTCGGTAATCATCCCTTCGCTTGATACAATAAATCCTAAGAGTTTACCTTGTTCTACTACGAAGATATATTTTTTAGGATTCAAAGAAATGTCGTACTTACAACATCGTTGTAGAATGGATCTTAAATGAGCTAGATGATCTCCTTTGTTTTTCAAGAAAACAGTAATGTCATCCAGGTAAACTATGACAAATTGATTGATTAAGCCTCGAAAAGCGATGTCCATCGCTCTCTGGAAAGTGGCACCAGCATTTATGAGTCCAAAAGGCATCTTCCTATAAGCGTAGGTGCCCCATGGAGTGTGGAAGGTGGTTTTAAGTTGGTCTGGAGGGGACATCAGGACTTAGTTATACCCTGAAAAACCATCCAATAAGGATAATATTTCAGAACCAGATACATGTTGAAGGATCTATTCCATGGGTGGGACAGGGTAGTTGTCTTTATCAGATGCTCAATTAAGATTTTGAAAATCGACACATAGTCATATTTCACCGCTTTTCTTCCGGACAGGGACAAGATTAGAGACCCATTGTGTGTGCGTAACTGGGAAGATTATCTTAGCATTCAGGTGTTTATTTAATTCCTTCTTGACAGTTGGTTCAATTTTTGGGTGCATTTTCCTTAACTTTTGTTGAAAAGGTTGGGTTTGGGGTTTCATAGGAATAACGTGTTGTATGATGTTAGAATCAAAGGTTTTAAGGTCGTCATATGTCCAAGCAAAAACATCTTTGAATTCCTTAAACAATTTAATAAACGTTGTTTTTTCTTGTTCAGAACATCCCACTCCTAAATTAATGCACTGTGGGTTGTCTTTAGTTCCCAATTTTACTTTTTTCATGCGTTAAAGAGGAACTATTTGTTTTACAGTTCACTGATTTTTTGAACTTGTCGTGAAGATCATAAAAATTTTCTAATCTAACTATAGATTTCGGGATAGAATTTACCATGTCTGATGAAGATTCGAGAGGTCTTGGATCTGGCATTACTGTGAAGTCACGAAGATTTTCATCATGAGTACCTTCGTCGATTACTACATCCCGAAAATTTTCTTCCATATGCAGGAAAGTTATAATCTGTTGATCGTCATCGAAGACTCTCCAATTCATGATGTTGTCAGGGACGGACGGTCTGAACACCAGTTCGACGGAGAATGCATTCGGAGATAAGACTTCTGTACGGAAAAGTTTCGAAGCTACATTAGCTAACAAATCAGCTTCTGAATTATTCAATCTAGGAATAGAATTTATGTTAAATGCAGCAAACCTATTCATCAAATTCCATACCTCAGATTGGTAGATTTTAAGGTGTGGGGATAAACAGTGGATAGAATTTTTTACCTGTCTAACCACGATTTCTGAATCACCAAAGACAGTCAAATTTTGAACGTTCATATCTAATGCTTTCCTGAGGCCTTGCAGTAATGCCTCATATTCCGCTGTGTTTTTTGTACATTCGAACTCTAACATGCACACAATCAAGGTCTTGTTACTTGCTGGATCAATAATCACGCAGCCTGCACCAGCTCCTTCTTTGGATTTTGACCCGTCAAAGTAAAGAGACCATATTTGATTTTTGTCAGTTGCATATGACCACTGGGCAGAAGCTGTTGGTTGTATCTATGTCAAAATTTTAGACTGTTGTTCTGGGTTAGTGATAGCGGAACTTTCGGCCATGAAATTGTTGAAAAAGGTATCCATCCCTTGTATTTCGGGTGAATCGGCAGAAGGTGTGAATGGTTCATTGAGATCATTTAAATCCGTCATCGTGAACTTTAGGTAACGTTCACGATTTACCTTGATCCTGCTGGGCTTTCCATTCTCAGGTAGCCACAAGTGAGACCAATCTGTCACAAAATAGTCGTGTAGCTGTTCTAACCAATCTCTGCTTAAAACAAACCATAAACTTTTGGGATATATACAACAATAATATCAATTACTTGATGAACTTTAGTGTTAGACGACAATCTTATAAGCACATTTCTCAATTCGCCTATAACTTTAACACTAGTTCGATCTAGCTGGATGATCTTCAAGGTGGATGGTTGAACTTCAGCATTAATCTTTTGACACACAGACCATGGCATTATGTTAGATGACGCTCATGAATCTACCATATAGTTGTGCATGTTCCTATTGAATATTTCAAAAGTTAACAAAAATGGAGGGACATTTCTGCGAGTACTAATGGTGGAAGCTTGTTGCTTTTTACTCGCGGCCTCTAAAACTAATTTATCTACATTTGTTACATTATTTACAGGAAGGTATTTTTTCCTGTGAGAATCAGAAGTAGTTTTGGCAGAGGCCTTCTGAGGAACTTTGGGGTTGTTCTGAAAACCTTTGTTACTGCTTGGATTGTCATTTTTGTTGTTCTCTGCAATATTTTGTAGCATTTTTTGCAGAAGAAAAGGGAATTTTAATAATTCATAAACAGAAATATTAGCCCTTAGATTTTTTAGATCTTCAACCAAATCATAATCTAAGATTGGGTTTCCTGAATTATGTTTAGTCTCAGCCGATTTAGACTATTTTAGGGGCAAAGTCGTAGTGATTTCAGAAGAAGGCTTGTTTGTTGTCTTACTCCTAGTATTGTAAGGATGCACTGTTTCGAAATTAGCTTGAAAAATACTATCCAAAAAATGACCAAAAATGTTCGGAGAGGATTCATCTTCTTCTACTATCTCTTGTTCAGCTACTTCCTCAAGGATTTCAGGAGGCATCAAATTATCCTGTGCTTCTAGAATTGTTTGAATAGCGAGTTGCAAGCTTTCTAGATTTAGGCCTTCAGTATTTGAATTAGGTCGGTTAGTAGGAAAAGGCTTCCTAAACAGGGGTTTGTAAGGCCCTTTACTTGAAGAAGCTTCTTCAACCGTCCTCTTCAAATCTATAACTTGATTGGACAGTTTTTGAACAACTTTCTATAAGTTTTCTAAATTTGAGCTTTCAGGTTGGGCTTTGTTTTGGGAAGGTCTAGGGAGGATTTCAATTTTCTTTTTGGAAGATGAACTATTCTTTATTTCATTGCTAGTAGTTTCTTTTAAGCTGAGGATGTCTTTCTCGATTTGACTGGCCTCTTCGAAGGCTTCTAACAATGTGTCTTTCTTAGATCTTTTTACCCAAATGGCTATGATTTGATGTAAGGCTTTCGTATAATATGCTATGATAAGATTCTCGGCAGGCATCGAATCCGTAGGGATTCGGTTCTTTAGTGTTAAGAACCTTTGATTAAAGTCTTTGATCTTCTCTTTGGGATTCATTCTTAAACTAGAAATCTCCATGACTAGAACTTTTGGAGACTTGTCATCTCTGAATTTCTCAAGAAAACAGGATTCAAACTTCTCCCATGACACGATGGTGTGGGGCTGTTGGGAAAAGTACCAGGTAGAGGCATTTCCTTCAAAGGTGTAGGGAAACAATCTACAGACTACATCTTCGTGCTCAACACTACGGAGTCTAATAGCTAACATAAAAATTTTGATGTGATCTTCGGCGATCTGTTTAGAGTCTGTGTGAAATTTAGGGAGCCATTTCTCCAGGTGTTTGGGTAAGGGATGTTGAGGCCCAGGTATGGCCACTGCATCTTGGTCGAGCCAGGGTCTGGTGGGATTGTTCTGATTGGCCATAGGTGTGGGTGGTGTTGAAGGATGGGATGAGGAACTGCGTTCATCTGAGGACTCTTCTCTAGAAGAAGAAGGAGATGAAGGAGGTGGTGATGGTGGTATACCAGATCCTCCTTCTACAGGAGTGAGGATGGTATATGTAGGGTTTAAAGTGAGGTCAGTGCCTCCAAGTTGTTCTCTGATATCATAGAAGTCTAATGGTTGGTCCAACGGTCATTTTGGTTGTCTTAAACGGGTGAAGGCACTATGTGTTCTTATGAGATATTGGCAAACAATCTCTTGTATGTCACCACCTGTAGGATTTGGAGTTACTAGTTCAACTGTGATCCGTAGATCGTCGTTTGATGTGGTTGTTGTTTTAGGGA
>ML788008.1:147888-161309 GCA_009831015.1 Picea engelmannii
TAGGATGTTCACTGATCATTCTGCATTGAAGTACTTAGTCAACAAGCCATTGTTGGGTGGAAGAGTATGAATATGGATACTATTATTCCAAGAGTATGAATTTGAGATTGTGGTCAAGCCAGGAAGAATGAATAAAGGACTTGATCACTTATCCAGGTTAGAACATGGAGAGGAACCTACTAGTCTGGAGGATACACTACCAGATGCACAATTCTTGGCCATCAGAAAATTCGATGACCACTTCACTAAGATAGTTCAGTTCTTGTCCACAGGAATGGAACCTCGCGAGTACACAGTCATTTAAAAGAAACAGTTGGCCATCCATGTTGTTGACTTTCAAATTATAGCTGGAAATTTATATAAGATGGGACCAGATGAGATCCTGAGGAGATGTGTTATGGAGGAAGAAATACCATTGAATCTAGCAGAAGAACATGAAGCCATCACAGGAGGACACTATGAAGGTAAATAAACAACGCAAAAGATTCTCAGAGCCGGCCTCTGGTGGCCTACTTTACATAAGGATGATAAAGACTATTACAGAGCCTGTGACATATGCCAAAGAGTAGGGAAGCCTTATAGAATGGATGAAATTCCTTTGGCACTGCAATTAACACTACAAGTATTCAAGAAATGGGCTATTGACTTTATGGGACCTATCAACCCACCAGGAAAGTGCACGGGATCTAGATACATTATCACTGCCACAAAGCATTTGACCAGATGGGAAGAAGCAAGAGCAGTGAAGGACTGTAGTGCAACTACAGCTACACAGTTCATCTTTGAGTATATTATATCCATATTTGGATGCCCGGAGATCCTCATTAGTGATCAAGGCACACATTTCATCAATAAAACAATTGAAGCCCTTACTCAGGAATTTGAAGTTCACCATCAAAAGAGTACTCCATACCACCCACAGGCGAATGGCATAATCAAATATTTCAATAAGATATTGGAGATAGTTTTGAATAAGATCTGCAGCATTAATGGATATGATTGGGATCTGAGAATTCCAGCAGTGTTATGGGTTTATATAACTACTTGCAAAAATTTAACTACGCAGAGCCCCTTTAAGTTGGTATATGGATTGGAAGCAATGGTACCTATGGAATATTTGGTTCCTAGATTAAGAATTGCAGCATTTACAGGTATGGATGACATAGGCATTGTTCAAGACAAGCTCACAAATTTGATGGAACTGGAGGAAGACGGGTTTATTGCGAGATTTTATCAACATGTACAAAAAGAATGAGAAAAGTCTTACCATGACAGACATATCAATATGGAAGCATTTAAGAAAGTATATTTGGTACTGTTATAGGACAGAAAGTTCATGAAGAATCCAGGGAAGTTCAGCACACATTGGCTCGGACCATTTGAGGTTGCCTATGTTACAGAAGGAGGATTTGCGCAATTGAAGACACTTGATGGATATTGGAAGGATGGTTTAGTGAAGAGAGTCAGTTGAAGTTGTTTTGTGACAACCAACTGCCTCACCGCTCTCAGTAAATGCAAAGGAAGAAGGGTCTAGGTACTAGGTGCAGTTGAAATTGGGTACCAAACATAGAAAATACATTCTACACAAGATGGGGGGGGGACAAAGCAGAAAGTACAGGTTTCTATGCATAGTCTGTAGTCGAAATGATACAGAAGACTCAGTCTTGCAGTGACTCGTGATTAGTCACATGTGAGTGTTAGGGGCATGTTGGTTATGTAAGGAAGCTAATATTAAGGAAGAAAGGTGAAGTACGAACTACGCGGAAGGCACATAAACTGAGGAAGGGTTGAAGTGGCATAAAAGAAGGAGCGAAGTAAAGGAAAAGCTAGTCATTGGAAGAGAATATCAAGGAAGATAAAGCATCAAGGAAGACATACCATGGAAAACTCAACAAGCAGAAGAATACACCAATGGGTGATTTGGAGCACCTTGTGGAAAATAAGGAGGAACAAGATGGCAAAGCCCTAAAAACACGGGTCAAGTGGACCCAGGGTTTTGAACCTGGGGTTTTGGACCTAGGGTTTTGACACCTAGACTTCGGTCTAAGGTTGTCTAAGAGTCATGTACTGTATAAATAAAGGTCTAGGAGAGTGGAGAGGGTTGTTCAATTGTTGGTTGTTCGATAATTGGTTGTTAGTCAGTGTTGTTTCTATTATTGTTGTTGAAGAGAAATATTGAGTATGTATTATGGATCTTCAGTTGGGTGCGAAGATTGATCCTGCAGCTGGGTGTGCAGGGAGGAAAGAGATAAAGAGAGAAGATCTGGAGCTAAGTGTGCAGATAGAACTGTATGTTTCCATCTAATATATCAAGAAACATAGTTATGTGGACGTATCCCTAGGGAGAGGGTGAACTGCGTACATCATATTCTCTTTATGGTTGATGCTATGTTATTTATCATCTGATATATTTTTACTTCATTATTTTGTTAGATCAGAGATATAACTTAATGAAGTAAGATTAAGAGTGGTAAATAATATCTAGATTGTTTTGCTTTGTGCTTTGGAATCACTTTGCATTTCCTCTGGTTGTATACACCTATGTCCTGCAACCCCCTATTACTACTTCAGGTGAGATTGCATCTGCTTCACAAGTGTTGCCGAAAGGGCCAGTAGTTAGGGTTTGTTGGTGCGTTGTAAGAGTTGAACCCTGGGTCTGCCCCTGTGCCAATATGTACCATTAAATATCACCATTTATCCATGCAATGAAAGCATTCGATGTAAATTATGCTAAGTACAAAGCACATGATCTACTCAGAAGATCGTATTCATGAAACTGATAATTATAATCTAGTGGAAAATATTATAAGTGCAAAGCAAGTATTCATGAGACACTTTGAGCATTAAAATAATTATTATTAAAACAACAAATTAAGACAAAATTATGAACTTTCAAACCAACAAGTATATACCATGAACCATGTGAAAGGTTACTATTGTAATGAAGAACAAGGTATTGAACACAACATAATGCTACCCTGTTAGCAAATTCAACCATGTTTATCAATATTCAAAGCTTCATACATCACTCTATGTATGATATAAGTCAATTCTCTAAAATCATTGTTGTAACATTAATCGACCCTCCCAACTAGAAAGTAATTGTAATGATACAAATCTTAGAGAGATTGTTTGGGGTGGTTAGGGTAGGAATATAACAAGTTCAATCAACCAAGCCCAAAGATATGAAAATGTTGTAACCAAGGACTATCAAAATCAACACTCCTAACCTCCATATATTTTGCAGACTTGATATTGGGATAGATAGTTAAGACAACAAGCAAATGTAGGTGACGTCCCGGGTAATAATTAGGTTGTTGGAGTAGTTTGGGAGATGAACTAGTCGCTAGGAAAACCAGGGACAAAGGTGTCATTAAAATACCTCCCAAAATTTGAGGATATGCCTTGGATATAGGTCTAGAAACCCTGCAATTCTGGAACAACAAAATACTAATTGAATAACAAGCTAATCGACTGAAGAAAATATTTGTTACGGCATCAACATAACAGGCTATACTTGATAAAATAATGCAATATTTCCCTAGGTTTTGATAAGAACTAAGAGAAACAATTTCAAACCCTCAATTTCTAGAAAAAGATGAAAATGATGGATCATGCAACTATAGATCAGGTAAAGATATGCAATGAAGCTCAAATAAAATAAAAGGATAAATTTTCTTTTTGGTTTTAAGGTGGTTGAAGACAAAAGAGAAGAATAGTGCCTTGGAGGGATTATGGGGCCACTAATTGATCTGGATTTATGAGGGAACGAAATGAAACACAAAAATAGGACACACACCAAGATATTGTCATACTCAATTTCTATTAAAGAATGAAATATGTAGAGACTATAAAAAAAATACATAGTGAAATAAACTCTCTAGAATGGTCGTAGCTTATCTATGAAAAGAGATGTTATGGATACATGCATTTGCAACAATATGATTACAATGAGGCTCAAAAATATTTTTTAACATAAATCATAAATGAAAAAACCATAAACATCCAAAACCATAACCACGATAGATGAAATGCCAAAAGGTTTGTAGGCCTCGATGGGGGTAGTTGATATGTCAACTTCTTGGAGACGCATTATTTTCATACGATATTCATTTGGGGAAATCGGTACCTTGTTGAAAAGGTCTAGTCGATGAGTACACATTCCATTCATCCTATCATCTTCCTTCATCCACATGTTAGATTCCACCAAGCCAAAAAAACATCATTTAGGGCCTAAAAACTACCTCAAAAGTTTGGAACCTAAAAAGTTGTAGACTGCCAATATGGAAACTGTATTTTGAGTCAGTGGAACAGGTTGGAGACCACTGATTTCTATTTGGATCATTCCTCCCCCATTAGAAATCAATGTTATCCATTGTGTTGAGTTCCCCCATTAAATGGGGAAACTCTTGATGAGCTTGACGCTTGGTGAGCTACTTTCCTTGGTGCAATAGCTACCCTACTTTGACAACTCGGGAGAGTTGGATATTTTGTTGGAAGGTTCCATTAACCTATGTGTCCATGATATCATCAATGGTTTCTTTTTCCATGCATTCAAGTTTGATCTCATTAGGTGTCATCTGCTCTGCCACTTCCAATGTGTCAAGTAGTGGTGGAAAATATGGTTGTAGGATGTCCACATTGAATACTGGGTGCAATCCAAGGAATGGGGGAATACTTAACTCAAAATAATTGTCACCCACAGCATTGATGATGGTGTAAGGTCCATATCAAAGTGGATGCATCTTCCGATGGATTCCTGTAAGGTTCTCTTTCTACAAAATGTAACCAAACCTTGTTTCCCACCTTGAACTTGTGGGGAACCTAGTGTTGGTCATGTAATTTCTTGTACTTAGTATTGGATTTATACAAAACATCATGGACATGTTGGTAGATGTGTTGAATCTATTCAATGAACTTGGTGGCCTTGTTAGCCTCAGATTGAGCATGGGAATATTATTCCTATGTGGATGCAAGGGGTAGTGCTACATCAATGGGGCCCAATGGTTGAAATACCATGCCCACCTGAAAAGTGTTGTGTCTTGCCGAGATATGGAGGGATATGTTGTAGCTATGTTGTAAATAAGGAAGGCTCTCACCCCATGTGTGTGGATTCTTGGATATGTACATGTGCAATATATGCACGATCATCCTATTGACGATCTCTATGTGTCCATCAATTTAAGGGTGGAAGGCAGTGGATTTGGTGAGCTTGGTGTCTAATAATGACCAGAGGCTTGACCAAAATCTCCTCAAGAATATGGTGTTCTGATCTGATATGATGGTCTATGGTGTTCTAAAGTGTACCCATACATGCTCAAAGAATATCTTGGCAGTGGCCTTGGCTATGATACTCTTCTTGCATGTTGTCAAAATGGTCATCTTAGAGAATCAATCAACAACCACGAATACATAGTCATTTCCATGCTTGGTGGATGGGAGAAATAACATGTATTCCATTAATATGGATTCCCAGGGCCTGTCAGGAGTAGGAAAATGAGTGTACAATCCTTTTTTTTTAATGGTTGTCTTGGAAATGGAGTAGGAAGTGCATGATCAGACATACTTACTAATTTCATGTCAAAGGTTTGTCCAATAGAAATACTTATGTAGTGTTGACATTGTCTTCTCCACACTAAAGTGTCCTTCCACCTAACTATAATGGTATTCCCAAATCAGCATCATACACTCGCTTGAAGGAACACATAAATGACCCAAATGGCATAGCAGTCCATCCTGAAGATGCAAGTCAACAACAATCATGCTTGTTCCAAACATCTGGTAGGTCGTAGAAAAGTTAGGATCATTGTCATAGAGTTGGGACCACCTAGAGGTCTCATGCCCGCAAGAGTCAAGCACCATGGTTAGTGTTTCAAATGGAGGTCAACTGAGGAAGTCAGTGATGCGATTGGTGCTCCTTTTATTATACTTAATGTGGAGATAAAATTGTTGTAATTATGTGGACCTATTTTGATGGTGTTCATTCTATAGTTTTCCTTGTGTCTACATGAACTGTAGAGGCTTGTAATCTGTATGGATGATTGTCTCCTTACCTATAATGTAATGCTTCCATTGGAAACATGCTTGTATGATGGAATACATTTCTTTCTCATAGATGGGGTACTTATGGACGACATATGAGAGTGTCTCACTATGATAGGCCATTGGATGACCATGATGAGTGAGAATGGCACCAACATCATAATCATAAGCATCTATATAAATCTCAAATGGTTGTTCCAGATAGGGAAAGGAGAGCATCGGGGATAAGCATAAGTGACATTTCAGATCATCAAAGGCTTTCTATTGTGATCCACCCCACACAATTTTTTCTTTGAAACAACCCTTAGTCACTTGGATGAAACCCCATGCAATATGGGATAATCCCAACACAAACCTACGATAGAAGTTGGAAAGGCCTAAGAATATTTGAATCTCAGTTAGTGTTTTTAAGGCAGGCTAGTCACAAATGAATTGAATCTTGGTTGGATCAGCATACACACCATTCTCATCTACAATGTATCAGAGGTATTGGAACTTGTTCATTTCAAAGGATCATTTCTCTAATTTAGCATATACCTTGTGTTTCCACAGAGTTTGGAGGACCTTCTAATGTGATGCAAATGTTTTTCCCAACTCTTGTTGAAGATGAGGATGTCATCCATATATAAAACCACAAAGAAATTGTTGAAGGGTCAAAATATGTCGTCCATCAACCTCATGAAAGTTGTTGGGGAATATGTCAAGCAAAAGGGCATGACCAACCACTCGAAAATACCTTATTTATACTTGAAATTAGTCTTCCATACATCAATTTTTTCTATGGTGACATGGGGGTAGCCGGACTTCATATCCATGTTACTAAATTACTTGGCCACCTTGCACTAGTCGAGAAGGTTGTCAATTCATGGAATTGGGTACTGACTTCTGACTATGATTTTGTTCAAAGATCTGTAATCAATACAGAGTAGCCAGGTCCCATCTTTCTTGTATATGAGCATGATTGGACTTCCATGGGGTGAGGAGCTTGGTTGAATTTTCCCTTTTTTGAGAAAATCTTGAGTCTGGTGCTTGATTTACTCGTTTTCCATGAGAGAGTGTCCATACATTGGCCCATTAGACAAAGGTGTACTAGGGGTCAAATCAATTGATTTCTTGACTTCATAGTGCATATGCACCCCGATATGTGAGGTGAAGATGTCTCAGTATTCTTCCATGATTTTTTCCACTTGCTTACGTTGCATAGAGGATTCTTGTGCGAAGTCCAGGGATGTGACCACAACCTTCCATTCACTCTGAGAGAGAATCATGAAGAGGAAAAATTCCTTTGTATAGGAGATGACCTTCCTGCATTTCTTAGATAAGACTAAATAAATTGTGGTAAATGGAGCTACCTATGGTATCATGTACAATTGTCTTCCCATAGTAAAAATGAAACTACGAGGTATAGACTCATATATAGTATAACATTTCCACATATATGACTGGCCTAAAATAACATCACAAAATTCAAGTGGGGAAACATCACACAATGCCTCATCCTTGAAGGGCTTGATGACATAGGGCAGGCGATACTATTGGCTGACACGAAGATATCGTCCATGGCTCAGCCACCTAATGTTGTATGACTGCAAAAGTGGTGTTTTTCAGCAAATCTGAACACTTGATTACCTCTACTAATATGAGGTTCTTTTGGATTTTTCTATCAACAATGAAATATAGTAGAGCACCCTTCAACCACATATGTGAGTGAAAAATGTGAACACCTTCCTCCATCTCTTCTGGTTTGTTTGGTTGGATATTGGTGGTAGCGTTGTGGAAATGGGTTCTACATTAATGATCTTCTTCCCCTTTTTTGATTCAGAATTAGAGTCGCAACATAGATCTAACTCTCAGAATTTCATCTTAGCCACCAATGACTACTTCGAGCGACATTCATCAGTGTTGTGCCAGGGGTTTTTATGTAACTTGCACCACTTTCCAGTGTCTTTCTTTGTCTTCCCATTACCTTCTGTGTTATTATATTAGACAGGATTTCCTAAGGTTTTCCATACTTTCTTTTTCCTTTGTTCTGTATGTTGGGGATACCTTTTCCTGGATTTGTGTGTTTCATTTGCAGATCCAAACTCCCTATTATTCATCTACATAATTTTTTGTTCGATTTTGAAAACATATCGATATGTAGCTCCCAGCGAAGCGATGTCCAGAAACTCCATTTTGATTTGGATGCACCTATGTAGTCCCCACATTATTTTAGAACCAAATTCCACTTAGAGTCTCTGATACCCATCTTGGTGCGCAAGTTATGGAAGGTATTTGTGAATTCTGGCACTATTTAGTCCCTCTCCTAACATAGTGTGGTCCATATCTTATATTGATCATCATAGTTTCCAAAAGGGTAATATTTCCAGAGGGGGGTAGGGTATGTATACCTCCGTAAACTTTAGAAGTCAAATCATTGCATGCAGGGGGTCCCTTTTCCCACAACTTGTGGGGTCTCATACACCAATTTGGTGTCTGGCATGGTCATGAACTTAAAATTAGATTATTATTGTTGTTGTTGTTCATTGACAACATCCATAAAAGAGTCTCAAGTGGGCTTGGACCCAAATATTCCAAGCTCCTCTATGGATTTTTTCTCACAATAAGTCTCACACCATTGTTTGACATGGGTTATAGGCTTAAGGAGCACAACGGTGATATTTTCCTTATTGGAAAAATTGTGAACAGAGAAATAACCTTCTATAATATTAACCACATTTCTAAATCATCTTCATTTATCTAAACTTCAAATACGAGAATATCAAAATTAAATTGTACCTTGAAGGGGGTAGTGCCTCAAAAGTGGTTTCTTGATGAATATGAATCTATTATTGTCGGCAACTATTGAAGGATTTCAGAAAAAATATCCATCATCTCATTCCTCTATAGCACGAAGAATTCCATGAGAAATAGCTTAAAAGTATCTCCTACTCCCTTGTCTCTCTTTTCTTCCACCATAGGAGACAGTTGGGGTCAGTGAGGATGGTCTTCCAAAGAATCGACTAGTTCGAGTCCCAATGCCTTATACTCTGACCTTGTTGGAGACATGCACAGAGAAACAAATAAAAAGCATATCGCTTTGATACCACTAATCCAAATTTGTGAGGGAATGAAATGAAACACAGAAATAATACTCAATTTCTATTAAAGAATTAAATATGTAGAGACTCTAAAAGAAAATATAGAGTTAAACGAACTCACTAGAATGGTGATAGTTTATCTCTGAGAAGAGATGTGATGGCTACGCGCAATCGTAATAAGATGATTACAATGAGGTTCAAAAGGCCTTTTTAACATAAAGAATAAATGAGAAAACATAAACATCCAAAACCCTAATCCTAGGAGATGAAACACCAAAAGGTTTGTGGGCCTTGATGGGGGTAGTTGATATGTCAACTTCCTGGGGACGTAAATTTTTCATACGATCTATTTTTGGGGCACTCAGTACCTTGTCGAAAAGGTATAGTTGAGGAGTACACACTCCATTTTACCTAGAATATTCCTTTAGCTACATTTTAGGTGCTTCCAAGCCAAGAAAAACATCTTTTAGGGCCTCAAAACAACCCCAAAATTTTGGGACCCGAAAACTGTAGAAAAGCTATCGAGATGGAAACTGTATTTTGAGTCAATGGAATAGGTGGGAATCCACATATGTCCACCTAGATAATTAATCCCCCTTTATGAAGCAATGGTCTCCATCACATTAATTTCCCCCATCAAATGGGGAAACTTCTATTGAACTTGACGCTTGGTGAGCCACTTGTCTTAATACATTAGCTACAGTGCTTTGACAACCCGAGAGAGTTGGATCTTCTGTTGGTGGGTTCCCTTAACCTATGTTTCCATGATTTGATTAATGGTTTCATGTTCCATGTAGTTAGGGTTGATATATATAGGTTTTAGCTACTCTCCCACTTTTGATGTGTCAAATAGTGGTGGAAAATATGGCTGAAGGAGGTCCACATTGAATACTAGGTGCAAGCCAAGGAAGGAGGGAATACTTAACTCAAAATAAATATCACCCACAACCTTAGTGATGGTGTAAGTTCCATAGTGAAATTGAAACAACTTCCAATGGGGTCTTGTAATAATATCTCTCTACAAATGTAACCAAACCTTGTCTCCCACCTCAAACTTGTGGGGAACCTGATGTTGGTCATAGTGTTGCTTGTACTTAGCATTGGATTTTTGCAAATAATCATGGGGTTGCTGGAGGATGTGATGAATCCATTCAATGAATTTTGTGACCTTGTCGACCTCGGATTGAGCATAGGATTATTCTTCCTATGTGGATGCAAGGGGCAATGCTACATCAATGGGGCCCAATGGCTGAAATCTCAGGCCCACCTGAAAATGGTTGTGGTCGGTCAAGCTATGGAGGGATTTGTTGTAGTTTTGTTGGACATAAGGAAGGATCTCATCCCATGTGCGTGGATTCTTGGATTTGCACATGTGCAATATATGCATGATAATCCTATTGACAACCCCTATATTTCCATCAGTCTAAGGTGGATTGCAGTGGATTTGGTGAGCTTGTCGTCCAACATCAACCAAAGGCTCGACCAGAATGTGCTCAAGAATCTTTCATCCTAATATAATATGATGGTCTATGGTAGCCTGAAGTGTACCCATGCATTCTCTAACAAGATCTTGGCAGTGGAATCGACTATGATACTCTTCTTGCAGATGGTTAGAAAGGTCATCTTAGAGAATCGATCAACAACCAAAAATACATAGTCATATCCATGCTTGGTGGAGGAGATACTTGACATGTATTCCATTGAGATGGATTCCCAGGGCCTGTCAGTAGTAGGAAGAGGAGTGCACAGTCCTTATTTTTTTATGGTTGGCTAGGAAATGGAGCAGTAAGTGCAAGATATGATATACTTACTAGCATCCTGTAGAAGCTTTGACCAATAGAAATACTTATGTAGTATTGACATTGTTTTATCCACACCAAAGTGTCATGCCACTCAATTGTAATGGGATCCCCAAATAAGCTTCACACGCTCACTTGAAGGAACACAAAGATGACACAGATGGCATAGAATTCCATCCTGAAGATGGAAGTCGACAATGGTCGTGCATGTTCCTAACATATAGTAGGTCATAGCAAAGTCAAGATCATTGTCATAGAGTTGGGACCACCCAAAGGTCTCATTCCCACAAGATTCAAGCAATGTGATTAGTGTTACAACTGTAGGTTCACTGAGGAAGTCAATGAAACGATTGGTGATACCTTTCTTATAGTTAATGTTGAGGTGAAATTGTTGCAATTATGTGGACCACTGTTGATGGTGATCATTCTACAATTCTCTTTGCGTCTACATGAACTATAGAGGGTTATTTTTTGGAGAACTGAGAGGGGGGGGGTGAATTAGTTGTTACCATGCTTAAACAATTATGCTTATTTTAAACTCGTTGCAAAACACTTAATGACAATCACAATAATGTAGGGAAATAAGAAATAGAACATTCAGCATCATTCACACATATGAAATATACAGAGACAGATATTTCCTGAGGAAACCCATAAAGGGTAAAAACCTCTTCTTCTTTAAATGATAATTAATCTTTAAATTTTGTACATTATCATACTTATGAGCACCAACTCATAATGAGGCTACAACCTCTATTTTGCAAGCTGTTACTTGCTGAGAGCACCAACTCTCTAGATTCTCTAGCACCCACTAGAAGGAAGCATCGACTCCCTGGTTTCTCTAGCACCCACTAGAAGGAAGAACCAACTCCCTAAGAGTTCCAAAACCAATTGTATGGAAGCACCAACTTCCAGTTACACGGGCACTGACCTGTATATAAGAGAACCAATGTTCTCCCTTGCACCACCCTGCCACCCTGGTTTTTCTGGCTACAACCAGATGGAAGCTACAACTCCCTGTGTTCAAGAACCCACTTGAACCTCTGAGGACAACAGTCCTCCCTAGAACCTCCCAACCACCCTTAAATATAAATTTTCTATATATAAGTTTATCACAATGATACAATATTTATCAATGGCTTACCGGTCTTATCACTGCTCTTCTCTACCTACATCAGTGTATTCCTTCACCTTCTCCTTACACTTTATGTTCTTCTTCCTTTTATGCTCTGTGCGCCATGTCCCTTCAATGCACCATTCCTCTTCTGTGCATTTCATCTACTGCACTTTGCCTCCTTCTATGCACATAAATCACTCTCAATAGCTACACACATCTCTTCTTTGTTCTACATTCTTATCGTCTCTGTGCACCTTGTGCATTCCTTATGCGCAATACTTCTGCATGATCTTTCCCACGCCATTGTTCTCCCCATTGAGATATCCACTACCACTCCCTATTGCCACCGCTTCACTCCCTCGAGCATCAACACACTCTCTCTATTCTGCATGTTCTCCTCATGTCGAATCCTCTTCCTGATCATCATTGTAACTCTTCAACTTATCTTGCGGTTATACCCATGCGTTCATCATCACTGGGTGTTATGATAAGATTCCTTAGATTTTCTAGAAGTCGAGACTCTTTGTCTTCTCTATCATAGTCGATCTCATCCTCTCTGTTGCAGTTACAGGCTTCAACGCTCTTCCATCTGTCAATCGCCTCTATCAACAGTCTTCATTCCTCTAGCAGATGCCTTGACCTCTTCAACTTCTCTATCGATCACCCTAAATTCTCTTCGAGTCCTCTGACAGAAACCATAAGTCATTTCTAGTAGTTACACTATGAAACTATTAAGCCTTGTGCCTTTGGCACCTTTCACCTTTCCTTTCACATGTCGCCTCAGGCGGTGACCACAACCTACTCCAAAAGGTGTTTTCACATTTCGGCATTTCGGCATTTCACATGTCGTGAATTCCTGTTGCGATGCATCTCAATTCTCCAAGTTGCGATCTCCGAAATGGAGCTTGGTTGCACTAGATCCTTCCTCCATCTTCCACTGGTTGTGACCACAACCTTATTTGAAACTGCATTTCGCAATTTCATGTTTCACAAATTTGTTGCGAGTCACTTTGACTCTTCCAACTCCTGGTCATGAAATGGAGCCTTGCAACTTGCAAGCTCCTTCCTTGACATGCCCACAGTTGTGACCAATCATTTATCCATAAAGTTCTTTGGCAATTTCTCATTTCAGCTTTCCTACATTTCAACATTCCTATGGAGAAGTATCTCGACACTCCAACTCCCGATATCTAAAACCTGCACCAAAAGGTGTTTTTCGCATTTTAGAATTCTGGCATTTTGGTATTCTTGTGGTGAAGTGTTTTGACACTCCAACTCCCGGTATCCGAAACCTGCACCAAAAGGTGTTTTTCGCATTTCAACATTCCGGCATTTCGGCATTCCTGTGGTGAAGTGTTTCGACACTCCAACTCCTGGTATCCG
>ML788008.1:171333-206004 GCA_009831015.1 Picea engelmannii
GATGACCTGCCCTGATGTTCAGCCTGTAGAATTCTTCGTATATTCCTTCACTATCATCAGCTTCTGTCTCAAATTTTGCATTCTTCGAAAAAAGAGTAATCTGATAATCTCTGGGAATGAATTTTTCCTTCATCTTCGCAATCATCCTATCCCAACTCTTGATTTTCTGCTTGCCTTTGCAACGTCTGTCAGCTTGTAGTTCATTCCACCACAATGTTGCATGTCCTTTCAATCTCGTGACAGCATGTTTGACCTTCTTTTCTTCCTCGACATCTTCATAGTCGAAATAAGTGTCCAGAGCTCTAATCCAGTCTAGAATCTCTTCAACATCCAGGTTTCCTTCATAAACTGGGATGTCCAATTTTTCCCTGGCACCCATCCTTGCGATAGCTCTAATCAAGCGTTCATTTGCGGTATCTTCCACTGAAACTTCTTCTTCTTCATGTTCAACTTCATTTAAACTTTTGGAATCACTAAGATCCAAAATACCGACTGTGCGTCTCTGTGCTGTCTCCATGTCCTCAAGTCTGGAGCATAAATCATGCATTTCTCTTGCCATGGCTGGGTCAGGCATCTGCCTACCTCTTCTTCTTGGTATTTCCCTTTCCTTTGGCGGATCAGGTGTTTGCATGTCCCTTCTTCTTGGAGGCATGGTGAATTTTCCTTTTCCTTGCCACAGAAAGCAAAGAACCCTTTCTGTGCTCTGATACCAAACGTGACGCAGATGCACCCTCTGCCTCGGCAAATCCTTTGTGCTGACCTCCCGGTCTTAATGGATCGTTCTAACTTCACCTTCGAACCGAAGTGGCTCTTTCGATTCCTCACTGGAATCTCTATTAAAAACACAATTCACAGGTCCTTCCTTTTCCCTCTGTCACAACTTTTGTGTATACCTGGTCTCTTCCCGACCGAAATTTCAGGTTTTAGGGATTCGCGATCCTTGTTGTCGAGAACCTCAGCCTTCTTGATTCCCCGATCTCCGATATCCTAAAATGTCAAAACAGCTCTAACTTCAGTTAGCTCCCTGGACTATATCTTTGGTCCATATGACCATGACTTCATATGATCGCGATCCTAAGTCTTTCACGATTTCGAGCTTTCGAATGCTGACACACACGAACCCCTTTGTCCTCAAGATTCTCGATCCTCCGAATCCTGTTTTCCTGAAATGGTCTCCCTTTCGGGATTTCCCTTCGAAGACCTATATTGTTTCCATGTGTCTCCCTAGAGATGGATGGTCCTCATCACTTCGCGGTTTCAGGAACTAAAATGCTTATGGGTTCTTTCCCTCGGAACTCCCAAAGTTATGATTTTCGATCTCTTATATGTTGAATGACGTCAGTCGGCCCCACAATAGAACTTTCCTCCTTATCGGGGTTTCAGACTTCGCAGTTCTGAAATGTGTGTGTTTCCTGTCTTCAGGATTCGTGAAACACTGAATCTCAAAATGTCGATGGCTTATGATCTCCACCACGTGTCCCAACCGATGGATGGTCCTCGATCATTCACAATTTCGCAAATTCAAATGCCAATGTTCTCCTGTCATCCTAAATCTCGAAAATCCGACATGCAAAATGTCGACGGGATCTTGATCGTCGCCACCTGTCTCAACTAATGGACGGTCTTGATTTAGTCTCGAGATTGCACGACTTGCGATTCCCCGATGTTGTAGTTTCTCTGTCAACTTAAAACCCTGGTAGCCGAAGTACTGACGGGTGCTTGATCTCCGCCATGTGTCTCCTCAAGATGGACGGTCCAGATCAAAATTGAAGTTTTCACTATAAAGTGACCCAATATCCTGTCCTCTAGACTTCCGATATTCCGAACTCCAATATCTTGATGCCTTTCGGGACCTTCACTCTGCCTGCGAGAGGTTAACTCCCATGCAACTCCTGTCAAATCCTACGGCTGATGGGTAACTAGGTGAGGATCCAATGGCTCATGATCTCCTGAGATTGAAACTCTGGAAGCAGTCCTAACCTCCTTGCTTCTCTATCCAATCGGATGGTTGGTGGGATTTCGCTAATCCTCTACAAAGAATTCTAACCGTTCGTCTCTTCCCTTCGATGACTTAGCAGGTTCGAATCTTTCGAAGGTCTTCCATGACTTCCATCCTTTCAAGAAACTCCTGCACGCATTCCTTGCGGCAACCCTCAATCACTTCAGTGTTGAACACCTTCAACTCCACGCACTCCTTCCAGTGACAATTCTTCAATAACTTCTCAAGTTTCAAACCTTGGATTCAAACTTGGTCTGTGCACACATTGCACAACTCTTGTGCCTAACTGCACTTTTGAGGAAAATTAGAACAAAAGCTAATCCCTATGAGATTTCAAAGATAAGACCTCTGAACCCTTCTGTCGACGCACTTCTTGCGGACAATTCAACTGCACTCCTTGCAGGAACCCTCGCTCAGATAGAGAAACAATTGAAACTCATTTCCTAACTCTTTCTCTCTTAGACTTCAAGCATTTAACAAGAAATCATCCATACACAACATAGAAAAGCAATTGTATAACAGAAAGAGTAAAATTATGAACATACCATTCAGCATACACATACAAGAAACAACTATAACGCCATGAATCTGAATTAAGACTTCTTCTATTAACTTAATCTCTGTACATGGGTGTTTTTCAATTACAGTTTCTCTATTCTAGCTCTGTATGCTCTCTTCTCCTTCTTGGTAATGTTCTTCACTACTATGCTCTCAATTGGTATCCTCCTTCTATGTTACAATTACACAATGAGGGTGTCTATATTTGTTTTCCCTCCGCTCCTAAAACTGTCTAATCAGAGAATTCAAAGCTACCTACTAACATAAATGATTTCTACCTACTATTGATGAGAGCGGATCGCTTAAGGTCCTTTACAATATATAAGTACGCCTCTCCTTAACTATCACATTTATGTTTGGCACATCTATATTCAAAAGATTTTAAACAATTTATCATGTGCCTAAAATGTATTGGCGTTTGCCCCACACTCGCTTGACATTGGTGATGCTCCTGCATCAGTCCCACATTTCTTTGGTAGTTCCTAGGTGCATAACTTTTACGAATTTTTCTTCTACAAGCCCACTCAAGATAGCATTCATAGCCTTAGCATTGAAGCTAAATTCTATCTTGTCATCCTTATTAGCTAGTACAACTGGCTTTACATAACCAATATCTACCACATCCCAGACATCTGCACCTAAAGCCATTATGTAGGTTCTCATTCTAACTTTCCATAATGCAAAGTTTGTTCCATTGAATAGAGGGGCCTTATTGGTTGAATTTCCTTCATGGCTTGACATGTTTAAGCTCTAGGATCTACCCTTAGATAAAAGGGGCTGGCTATGATACCAATTGTTGGACAACTAAGAGGGGGGGAGTGAATTAGTTGTTATCGTGCTTAAACAATTATGCTTATTTTAAACTCTTTGCAGAACACTTAATGACAATCACAATAATGCAGGGAAGTAAGCAATAGAACATTCAGCATCATTCACACATATGAAATATACAAAGATAGATATTTCCTGAGGAAACCCATAAAGGGTAAAAACCTCTTCTTCTTTATATGATAAGTAATCTTTACATTATGTACATTATCATACTTATGAGCACCAACTCATAATGAGGCTACAACCTCTGTTTTGCAAGTTGCTACTTGCTGAGAGCACCAACTCTCTGGATTCTCTAGCACCCACTAGAACGAAGCACCGACTCCCTGGTTTCTCTAGCACCCACTAGAAGGAAGCACCAACTCCCTAAGAGTTCCAACACCAATTGGATGGAAGCACCAACTTCCAGTTACACAAGCACCGACCTGTATATCAGAGAACCAATGTTCTCCCTTGCACCACCCTGCCACCCTGTTTTTTCTGGCTGCAACGAGATGAAAGCTACAAATCCCTATGTTCAAGCACTCACTTGAACCTCTGAGGACAACAGTCCTCCCTAGCACCTCCCAACCACCCTTAAATATAAAGTTTTCTATATATAAGTTTATCACAGTGATACAATATTTATCAATGGCTTACCGGTCTTATCACTGCTCTGCTCTACCTGCATTAGTGTCTTCCTGCACACTCTCCTTACGCTTTATGTTCTTCTTCCTTTTATGCTCTGTGCGCCATGTCCCTTCAATGCACCATTCCTCTTCTGTTCATTTCAGCTACTGCACTCTGCCTCCTTCTATGCACATAAATCACTCTCAATAGCCACACACATCTCTTCTTTGTTCTACATTCTTATCATCTCTGTGCACCTTGTGCATTCCTTATGTGCAATACTTCTGCATGCTCTTTCCCATGCCATTGTTCTCCCCATTGGGATATCCACTGCCACTCCCCATTGCCACCACTTCACTCCCTCGAGCATCAACACACTCTCTCTGTTCTACATGTTCTCCTCGTGTCGAGTCCTCTTCCGGATCATCATTGTAACTCTTCAACTTCTCTAGCAGTTATACCCATGCGTTCATCATCACAAGGTGTTATGCTGATATTCCTTAGCCTGTCTAGCAGTCGAGACTCTTCATCTTCTCTATCATAGTCGAGCTCATCCTCTCTGTTGCAGTTACAGGCTTCAATGCTCTTCCATCTATCAATCGCCTCTATCAACAGTCTTCATTCCACTGGCAGATTCCTTAAGCCTCTTCATATTCTCTGGAAATCACCCTGAAGTCTCTTCGAGTCCTTTGAAAGAAACCATCAATCGTTTCTAGAAGTTACACTGTGAACCTATTGAGCCTTGTTCCTTTGGCACCTTTCACCTTTCCTTTCACATGTGGCCTCAGGCGGTGACCACAGCCTACACCAAAAGGTGTTTTCACATTTCGACATTTCAGCATGTCACATGTCGCAAATTCCTGTTGTGAGGCATCTCGAATCTCCAAGTCACGATCTCCGAAATGGAGCTTGGTTGCACTAGCTCCTTCCTCCATCTTCCGTAGATGTGACCACTGGCTGTGACCACAGCCTTATTCAAAACTGCATTTCGCAATTTCGCGTTTCGCGAATTTGTTGTGAGTCACTCTGACTCTTCCAACTCCCGATCACAAAATGGAGCCTTGCAACTTGCAATCTCCTTCCTTCACATTCTCATAGTTGTGACCAATCATTTATCCATAAAGTGCTTTGGCGATTTCGCATTTCGGCATTCCTACATTTCGGCAATCCTGTGGAGAAGTATCTCGACACTCCAACTCCCAGTATCTGAAACCTGCACCAAAAGGTGTTTTTCACATTTCGACATTCTGACATTTCAGTATTCCTGTGGTGAAGTGTTTCAACACTCCAACTCTCGGTATCTGAAACCTGCACCAAAAGGTGTTTTTCTCATTTCGGCATTCCAACATTTCAGCATTCCTGTGGTGAAGTGTTTCGATACTCCAACTCCCAGTATCCGGAACTCCGAAATGGAGTCAGATCAACGGTCCAATATTTTGACATTTCGCATTTCATGATTTCATCATTCTTGTCATGAGTTTCCTTGACACCTCCAACTCCTGGTACTCCAAAATGGAGTCTTTGTTGATGTGGATGTTTCACGATTTCGGCGTTTCACATTTCATAACTTTGGGACTCCTGTGATGAAGAGTCTTGACTCTTGACTCCTCCAACTCCCGGTATCCGAAACCTTTGATTTCCCAGTCTACGAAACTTTGAAATGGAGTCTTTGTTGATGTGTCTATTTTGGGATTTTGGCGTTTTGTATTTCGCAACTTCAGGACTCCTATGATGAGGAGTCTCGACTCTTGACTCCTCCAACTCCCGATATCAAAAACTCCTAAATCGAGTTTACACTTCTGATCTTTCCATGCCATCATCGCTGTGATCTTCCTTTCCTACGTATTTTCCATCAATTGAACAAGCACACTCTTTCACTCTACATGCACCTCTGCACTATCTCTTCTGGTCTTCACGAGCTTGCTCTGTTGTGTCTCCCCAAAATACTTCTAGTGCCCACCTGGCACATTGTTCCTGTACTCAAGCCATCATCGTTGTTGCACTTTCCATCAATGAAAAGCATACGCTTCCTCTAAAACATGCCAACATTATTATCTGTATGGATGATTTTCTCCTTCTCTATAATTTAATGCTTCCATTGGCGGTAGGATTTTACAATGGAACACATCTCTTTGTCATAGTTGGGGTAATTATGAACATCATTTGAGAGTGTCTCACTATGATAGGCCATTGTATGTCCATGTTGAGTGAGAACAACACCAACAACATAATAAAAAGCATTTGTCTCAATCTCAAATGGTTGTTGCAAATCGAGTAAGGTGAGAATTGGGGATAAGTATAAGGGATGTTTTAGATCATCAAAGGATTTATGTTGTGATCTTCCCCACACAAATTTGTCTTTGAAACCACCCTTGGTCACTTGGCTGAGAGCCCATGCGATATGGGAGAACCCCAACATTAACCTATAATAGAAGTTGGAACGGCCTAAGAAGCTTTGAAGATCGGTTAGTGTTTTCGAGGCTGGACAGTCACGAATGACTTGGATCTTGGTTGGATATACATGCACACCATGCTCATATACAATGTATCTGAGGTAATGGACCTTTTTCATGTTGAGGTTTCATTTAGCTAAGTTAGCATATATCTTGTTTTTCCACAAAGTGTGGAGGACTTGTTGAATATGTTGCAAGTGTTCTACCCAAATCTTGTTGAATATGAGGATGTCATCCAAATATACAACCACAAAGGAATTGGTGAAGGATCGCAAGAGGTCATCCATAAACCTCATGAAATTTGTTGGGGAATTTCTCAAGCCAAAGGGAATGACCAACCACTCAAAAAGACCTTCTTTAGACTTGAAAGAAGTCCTCCATACACCAGTCTGTTCTATGGGGACCTAGTGGTAGTTGGACTGTAGATCAATATTACTAAACTATTTTCCCCTCTTGAGTTGGCTAAGAAGGTAATTAATTTATGGAATTTTGGTACTAGTTTGTTAAGCTCTAGATTCTAGACAAATCCCCATACAAATCCCATGCTATGTATAAAACCCCTTATTAATCCCCTTTATTGAATTATTACATTTCTTGTGTTATGTTTGTATGTAGTATTTGAAACCTCCTTTTAAAATATATCCAATTGAGAATACAACATGATATGAGATAACATGATTCTAAGACTAGTTCTCCTTGGTATATATATATAGGAAACAAAGGGTACAATTATAATGAAAGGGTGTGATGAAGGGGTTCAAATCCTACACACAAATATAACGCAAGAAATGTAATAATTAAATAGGGAGATTAATAAGGGGTTTGATACATAACATGTACTTTGTATGGGGCTTTGTCTAGGGATTAACATTCCCCTCCCCTAAAAACAAGTGTTTTTCTAAACACTTGACAATTGCATGTGTGTATGCATAAAGAAATTCTCTTCCTCTGTCGCATCTTCCACTAGTAGGTTCTTCCATTTGACGAGGTACTTAGTAATTGCTTGATTTTTTAGCTTCTTAATCCTTATTTGAAGAATTGTTTCTGGTTCTAGTATAATTTTCCCTTCTGCATTCCTCTGTGATAAACTAGTTTGCACTGGGATCTTGTCACATATTATATTCTTTAAGAAAGAAACATGGGAGAATTGATGTACAATTCCTTTTCAAGGATGAATAACATGGGAATGATGTTGAGAAGGTGGAGAACCCTTAGGAATCTCTCCAAATACCTTGGAATAATTGTTGATAACTTTTTGGAGATCCATTGGAGAAGAGGCTATAAATGTTTGAACATCTATTGAGATCAATGGTCCAATTACACCATGGTGTCCCCTTTTTAGTAATTTTATCATGTTGTTAGAGATTATCACTTTAGAAGGTTTCTCTTGGATACCTCTAAGCTCGCTATCCTTGCTTTCTGAGGAAAATATCATGAAAATATCTTCAAAATTAAGGGCCATTGTTCCCAATGATTATAACCATTGGACCCCTAATACAACATCAACACCACCCATTTGATGGAAATCATGGGACTATCCAATAAATACTCACCCATGTTGAGCTTAATAATATGGAACTTCCCAAAACAATTTATGGTACCTCCATCTACAATCATTACTTGGAACTCTGGTGTTGGATATACAAATCAATTGAGATATTTTGCTAATTCGCAATTGATGAAGTTATGGGTACTACCAGAATCAATCAACACTATTACCTTTTTATTTTTTATATATCCTTCTATATTGAGGGTTTTTGGAGTACCGATGTTGGTCAATGCATGACAAGATATGGTTGGAGTAGTATCTTCTATCTCTAGATCTTGTGATGGTTCCAATTCTTGGTATTCTTCCTCTTCATTGTCTATATAGAATACTTTCTTGTCATTGCATTTATTCCCTTTATTGTACTTATTGTCACAATTCAAACATAGTCCCTTTCCTCTTCTTTCATTCATTTGTTGAGGTGTCAACCTTGTTGGTTGAGTTAGATTTGTCTTATGAACCCAAAAATGATCTATGGTTCATGTGTATGCTCCAATGTTAGACTTTCATGTAGCCTTATTCTTGGCTTGAAGATGACGAGCATATTGCATAGTTTCCATCATATTTTCAAGATTTCTTAAGAGAAGCTCGTGTTTAATGTCCTCTTTTAATCCACCCTTGTAATATTGCAACAATTGTTCATCACTTATGTCATCCACCCTTGTGGCCAATACCTAAAATTCTAAATTGTAATCTTCAATATCACCTAAGTGCTTGATTCTTATCAATTGAATGAAGTAGTCATGTTCCCAAACTTTCCCATATTGTTCTTCTAAGTTTCTTGTAAATAAACCCCAAGTATAATGATAAAAATGGGGTTTCCTTTTTACTATCCATTGGTACCATTGATATGGTTTTATCTCAAAGTTAAAAGTTTCTAATCATTTTATTATCATCCATAATATTATTTAGCCCAAAATATTTCTCTATTTGGTTCACCCAGGTAAAGACCTTTGTTCCAACAAACTTGTTTAATTCAATCTTGAGAAGGCTGAATTTAGGACCCCCATCATAATTAAATTCACTATTAGAGTTAAATACACTAGAAAAATTCTTATTATCAGCAGGTTGTTCAACCTGAATACTACCCTTATTTTCATGAGATCCTTGCATTTTGATATCTCCTTTAGGGGGTGATTCATCTAGAGCCTGGAAGATCATGGAAGACAAGAAAGTTTGCAATTCCTTCATAGATTTTTGTATTTCTACTTTATTTTCATCCATATTATTTTTCATGTCATCCTTCTTCTTATCAATTTCTTCAATTTGTATTTGTGAGTCTACTAACTCATCCTTTTTTATCGACCTAGCACTCAATTCATTAAGTTGTTCCTCCAATTTGGATAGCCTATTATGTACATCCTCTTTTTCTTCTTGAGTTATATATGAGACTTCAAGAGGTTTAATTGGTGTTGACATCTTCTTTGGACCCATATAGAATACAAATAATAATACTCCTCTTTTTCCTCTTTATCAAAAATTTCGAATCACCAAAAACATAGCTTCCAGTAAAATGTTATGCCAATTGTAAGTTATGTACCTTTCAAACTCTTAATTTGGAGTTTGTTCTCCTCCCTGATCTTCCTTCTAATGTATTTATGAAATTTTGACCCTTCTAAGTCTAAATTTTGGCCTCTAGTACTCTGATGTGTTCTCTCTTCAATGCCACGGGTCTGACCAAAATGGGATGTACCAAGAGGAAGTTAGGGTAACATTCCCAAAACTTGATAATTTTTTGTTTTTCTAGGAGAGAGAACTTGTACAAAATACCACACATCCAATATTTGATATCTAATTCTGAAACTTGCATCGGAAATACTAAATAATTTCCTATTTTCAATGCAAGTAGTCTCATGGAAATTGGATCCTTTATGAATAATATATGATTGTTTTACCCAGAACACTTGTTTGAGACTAGTTATAGGACTAGTCAAAACCTCTATCTTCCATAGGGTGTATCTCTAAAAGTACAACGACCGAGAAGCTAAAATTCGTACCAAAGGTACCTTGGTATGCCTTATAAACACCCTCCAATTTTTTCTTTCTGAAGTGGCCTTGAAAAAACTTATAGTAAAAATTCTAAGATAACTTTCTTGAGGAAGAAGAACCCTAATATCAAGGCTCTAATGCCAATCGTTATGATTCAATGCCTTAAAAATGATAAAAATTCAATGAATTACAGTCCACTTCGAGGGGGAAACCTCCTTTTACAATATATCCAATTCAAAATACAATATGAGATGAGATAACATGATCCTAAGACTAGCTCCCCTTGGTATATATATAGGAGACAAAGGGTACCATGATAATGAAAGGGTGTTATGAAGGGATGCATAGCCTACATACAAATATAACACAAGAAATATAATAATTCAATAAGGGGATTAATAAGGGGTTTTATACATAACATGGGATTTGTCTAGGGATTTGTCTTGGGATTAAAATTTTGACTGTGATTTTTTTCAAAGCTCTATAATCAATACAGAGTCACCAGGTCCCATCTTTCTTTTGTGCAAGCATTGTTATCCCCTCATGCTATGGATAACTAAAGAGATGATGTCTCTAGGCCCTCAACTTGCATACATGGAGTATAAAAAAGGAACATGAGAAAGAAGAGCTCATATATTACCACATATCACCATTTGATCGAAAGGAAACAACATCCACCACACCAGTTTGACTTAAAGAGGACAACAGGTCTTTCTCCATGAGGTAGCAAGTCTGGTATTGTGGTAAGTTTCATTCTAATAAATGAATCATTTGAACATGTTGCAAATGATCCTTTCTTGATTTTGAAAACATTTGCTTGGAAATTATTCCTTTTTCCTCATTTCACCTTGGTTGTTGACATATTTTCCTAGTAAGTGGTCAGCCTCAAGAAAAGGGTTTCTACTAGGTGGTCTCCTTGAATTTCCATCGTACCAGACATGCACATACTTATCACTTTCCATACTTTTTCCTTTTCGTTTCCTCATCTTTTGGGTTTTCGAGCATATTGACCCAAGAAGGGTGTTATCACTGAAAAATAATCCGCAACAGTGCACACAATGGTTGAAGAAAGACATCAATGCCAGCAGCAATTAGTCCACCTAAAGCACCAAAATCCATCAAAAGGAAAAAATATATATACTTGGTTCAAAAATCAAAGTGCGCAAATTCACCAAAGGAAGCGGGCGCAAAGTGTGCATAATGTGCATGCTAACACAACCCTTAGTGTGCACTGTGTGAAAGATACACGAATGTCTATGAGAAAATCTGCACACTTCCATGAACAACACATTTATGAATATTGTCGGCCTCTCAACCACTTCTAGTCTGACCCCCAACACAATTTGACACTCATATCTGAGTGAAATCTAGCTTGGAGGCTGGTCAAGGGATAGAAAGTCCCCTAAAAGGCCCCTTGTTCACACTATGAACCAATTACATCTTTTCATGAATGGATGCTATAAATATATGCCATGGGTATGCTAGAAAAATAAGAGCTTCAAGGTATTGTTATGTTGCAAGAATTCTTCTTTGAGAATCATCTTTTCTCTTTGAATCATTCAATCACTATAGCAAGGGCCATTCCACTCACCTTTTGAGAGGATTAGCATTGTATTTCTTCACCATTTGTCATTTTCCAATGTATGAAGAGAAGAGATCTCTATTAGGGAACTCAAGAGCCCTCCCAAGGAGGAAGAAGGGACTCATAAGTCCCTGCCTTTTTCTACTATGTTTAGCCTATCAATATATTGATCCATTGGTAGCTATATATTGGTCATTTTTTGCTTTTCATGGTTCTAGTTATTTCAAACTTCTCTAACATTTATTATTTTTTTTATTTTTTTATTTCCTTGTTTCATGTGTATTTGGTTATCTAATAAAATTTCAAACTTTTGTCTTGTTTAGCTGACTTAAATAAGCATGCAAGTGTTGTGTTTTTTCTCACCCAAGTGACAAAACCAACACAACAGATTGGCGACCATACTAGGGATCGGTATCAAATTCCTCCCTATTTAAGTCTTAAGAGCACTTCTTTTTTATTGTTTTGATATGCAGGTACCAAAACTGGCCTAGCCCAACCTGCCAAAGTCAAAATTCAGAGCCAAGGAGTATTTCACATAGAAATTTTTTCCCCGACGTGTGACAGGAAGTGCACGTATTTCAAGGCCCACATACGTGCACTCTGCACACTGTGCATGAAACATGCTTCATTACTCTACTCATTCTGCACATTGTGTACCCTCTGCACACCTGTCAGAACTGTAGCCCATGCATTAGTCTAGTTTTTTCAAATTGTAAGGGTTTTTATGAATGGTTTGAGGGCCCATAGCCTTTAGATCTTAATTTCCTGCACTTTGTAAAGAAACTACACTTCACTTAGAGTCCTTTCCCACAAGAAAGGTTAGCTAACATAAGCACGTAAGGGTAAAAAGAATCACTATTCTTCTCTTTTTCTTTGTTGCCACATGGATGGCTCATTTGGAATTCAAAATTTTGATTTGAAGTTATTGCTTATTCAAACACAAATTAATTTGGGACTAGAAATCAATTTTAACCCTCAAGTATGCTCTTCCCCCACACCCTAGTCTAATCTCGGGAATAAAAAAAGGTGGTTAAAAGGAAATTTTATCTCCCTTAAAAAATCATTTAGGAGAGGAAAAATCCCCGCTGGGGTTCATCTTAGTTTTGGAAGTTATCTTAAAGCTTTATAAGGCCCCATAAATGCCCACATGTTTGCAATCTTAGGATAGTTTCTAAATGATTTCTTGGTTTAGAAAACACTCTAGGAAAGTTTAAAATATCAACGTAATGGGCCCATACATTCCCACATGTCTACAATTCTATGATAGTTTCAAAATATTTCTTAGTATAAACAACATTCTAGGGAGTTTAAAGAATTTGTAAAGACCCATATGTCCACATTGCTAGTTCTTTAGGGATTTAAATATTCCTCAAGGTTGTACCAAAGAAACATAGTAAGATAGGTAAGAAGATTTGTAAGGAACACAAGAAGTCCACATGTTGCAATCTCACACTTAACTTTTAAAAATATTTTCACACTTTTCACTTTCTTGCACACAAAGCCACTCCTCACACACATAATTTATAGTAGAATAGTGGAGGTCGAAGTAGGCTTTCTTCAAAGGAATTCTGAAAGATCCGACTAGCTCTTTGGAAATTATCCACACCCATTTAATTCAAACAAGGTTGGTCCATGACCCCAATCTCTCAGCCCACCACATATAAAAAATTTCTAAGAGCACACTAAATATTCCTCCACAGGAAGTGCCAAAAGAATTTTTTTAGTCTAGGTAGGATCTCAAGGGTAGGCATCCAAATAACCCCCCGTTATCAGGTTCTCACATTGTGAAACAATAGAAGTTGAGAATAGGGATTTTTCAAATCCTCCAATTCAAGTGTTCCTACACCATAAGGAAGGGAGATACCTGTGAAGGGTCGAAGGTCGAGGTCTGGTTGTTCTATGCATCCCTCTTTGAGTCACCCAACTCTTGTGAGGGTGTCCATCCCATGACCCATTTTTGAGGCCGAAAATCTAAATGCCACACTTTGACCGAGGTACTTAGTGGAAAAACATAGGATATCTACCCAGGTGGCAGTTGTGATCTGTAATCGCACCTTGATCAGATTTTGTGTGGCTATTGGGAAATATCGTCAACTCTTTCCGGATATGCACCCTCTACCCCTCATTATAACTTATTACTTCAACCTTCACTAGTTCCTCTTACAATGGATTCAGACCCCACTGCTGAGTGTTATTGGAAGGCCCAGTGATAAATTGAGAGGAAGGGTGATAGGGATTTTAGGACACGAGAATTTGTTTTTACTGTTCCCCCAAGCGAACAAAATCCACCTATCCACATGCTTGTTTATTTACAGTTCATTTATGTATGATTTTCATTTGATTACATGCAATTGTGTGTTATACTATTTTGTGAAGGTCAAAATATCATGTTCATTTATTTCTCTCTTGTCACCATTTGCACACATTCACTTTGCTAGTCGAAACAATAGGGGAACCACAGAATCCTCGTCGATCTAGATGCTTGCATAATCTTCTTCCTATTTTAGGAGGAGTCCCTAGTCTTGCCAACTCACCGGCTCAACCATCTCACACCCTAGTGAGTGCTACTATTTTGGGATCATATTTACTTGGTTCCACTTTGCTTGGGTCAAATACCCAAGGTCATACATCTATTAGTTCTCATTCACAAGGAGGCGGGGGTCAAACTTATTCTCAAGGGATAAGTACAAGCCCACCAAATCCCCCTCAAGGGACAGGTCCATTACCTACACACACAATGGCTAGAACTAATCCTCCGCTAAATATCCCTATGCAATACTTTGCATCCCTCAACATTCCCGATTTAACCAAACTCATGAATGATCCCATTTTGCATGATGCCACTTGGCCCAATATGTCTAGAAAATTTCCATTTGGCCAGGACAAACCTAGGATGTCCCATGGTGTGGATGGGTTGATTGGTTCTATGACACATATCAACCCTTATGGTCACTCGTCACCCACTTATGGTGCACATAAATATCCACAACCATATGAAGGGATGTCTTATTACCCTCCTCCCACTCACCAACAGTCATATCTTGTTGCTATCCCTCCACCATCAGGTGGACCCCCACCTATACCCATGATGCATCTGGTCTCTCAACCAAGTATGAGTTCAGCCTCAACCCCTGCATATAACCTAAGTAGTAGTGGAATTTATTCAACTTACTACACTCCATATGGATCATCTCCACAAAATAATCGATATTTTCCATTTTTTGGTCCTCCCTAGCYAGTTGCTCCTCCACCAGGACAACCACACATTGGCGTTAACTTTGTCCAACCCTCTCCCATTCAACAAGTTCATAATTTTGAACAATTTAATATGGAAAATCCATCTCACCAACTGAATAATGCCAAAAAGAAAGAGAAAAACCRAAACAATAACAACCTAATACTAGGAGGAAATAACCCCCAACAAAAYTGTCATGTTGGGGGCAACCAAAAMCCCCAAGGGGGAAACAATAACAATAAACCACGAAAAGGAAAGAAAAATAATCTTGAAACTAACTTCCATTGTGCTCTAGACTCATCACCTTTGATCTAGACTCATCACCTTTGATCTAGATAGCAGAGAACCACACCTCCCCGCCCTGATAGCTTTTCACATACTAGTTAAGATACGAAACATCATCGTTCATCGATGCATCATCAATGAAGTTGCATCCACATGCATCGTGTCCAAAATAGTGTGGCAAAAACTTGGCTCCCCTGCTCTAGTATCGTCTTCCATCACCCTGAGATATTATGATGATTGACCATCATCCCCTGAAGGGCTCTTTCAAAATTTCCCTATAGAACTTGGGGACAAAGCCATCCTGATTGAAATTGAAGTTATTAATGCCTCACTTGATTACAATATCTTCTTCAGATGTATATACATGTATGTTATCAAGGTATTATCCTCTTCTATGTTTCATACGATGATTTCCCCCCACAATGGGAAAATCTTCACCATCGACAAACTTACACATTACGAGCCTAATCATTCTGCCAACATTGATAACATTATCCCCCTTGTTTTCACTAGCTCAGATGATTTTTCGGTCATCAACATGGGTCCGGGAATATTCAAGGACCCATCCTTGTTGGGGGCATATCATGGAGCGCCACCACTCCTATACCCTTCTATTTCATCACAAGTGTGTGTAGTGTCTTCTAACGAAACAGATATTGAATACAATACTCCTCTCACAGAGGCGCTTCCCCACATATAAATTCCACCAGTCAAAGAACTACTATCTCAGGATTTCCCTGAGAGCCCCACTACACCACTTGTCCTGGATTCCCTCCCCCCCCTCCAAGGGAAAATTTCGGTTTGGGAGATAGTCCCCCAAGCCATTACCCAAATCTCAATTTTTTATCCCCCACTTGGAGTCCAATCATTCCAGGTAGTTTCTACTCTCACCCTTCCAAATATGGTTCTTTCCATCCTTGTCTGGTATCTTCATCCACCCTCTATGGTTCCTACACCATATCTCCCTCCTTAAACAGAGGGATTACCGATGCAAATATCTCCCTCCTCCCTCTCCATAACATTCGACTTCAAAAAAATCTCATGTTATGGTGGGTCTTACTATGCGACCATTGCAGTTGTTTCATACCCGTCGAAGACCTCCGAAGTTGATAGGCCATCAATGACTACGAGTCATCAACACTTCTTATAGTTGTCCTTTACTCACTTCAGAGTCCGTTCACCATTCAAAAATGTCATCTATCATTATCAACCACCCTCAAGGGCTCTATATTTATCTACATCAGTATCCATAATCAGTTACAGTCCCACATTATTGTTTCATGACACGAGCATGGGGCATGCCCGCCACGTTTGTATACAAATTTTATTTTTTTCTAGAGAAAGGTTTGGGTCCCACAGTTTTTCCTCTCCCTCCAATGGATCGCTCTTGCAGTTCCTCTCTTCACTCTTATTTACAATGGAACTCTTAGCAAATAAAACATTGATGTATTTCATCTATACGTATGCTCCTAACCTCACACATTAGGAGGCATCTATTATCACTGAAAAATTGTCCGCAACATTGCACACAATGGTTGAAGAAATAAATCAATGCCAACAATAATTAGTCCACTTTGAGCACCAAAATCCATCAAAAGGAAAAAAACTATATACTTGGTTCAAAAATAAAAGTGCACAAATTCACCAAAGAAAGCATGTGCACAGTGCGCATAATGCACGGGCTAACACAACCCATAGCATGGACTGTGCGAAAGATGCATGACTGCCTATGAGAAAAACCACGCACTTCCATGAATGACACATTTATGAATCTTTTCAACCTATCAACCACTTCTAGTCCGACCCCCAACACGATTTGACACTCATATATGAGAAAAATATAGCTTGGAGGTTGGTCAAGGGCTAAGAAGTGCCCTAAAAGGCCCCTTGTTCACACTATGGACCAATTACATCTTTCCATGAATGGATGCTATAAATATGTGCCATGGGTGTGCTAGAAAAATAAGAACTTCAAGGTATTGTTATGCTAGAAGAATTCTTCTTTGAGAATCCTCTTTTTTCTTTGAATCATTCAAGCACTATAGCAAGGGCCATTCCACTCACCTCTTGAGAGTATTGGCATTGTATTTCTTCACCATTTGTCATTTTCCATTGTATGAAGAGAAGAGATCTCTATTAGGGAACTCAATAGCCCTCCCAAGGAGGAATACGGGATTCATAAGTCCCCTCCTTTCTCTACATTGTTTAACCTGTCAATATATTGATCCATTGGTAGCTATATATTGGTCATTTTTTGATTTTCATGGTTCTAGTTCTTTCAATCTTCTCTAACATTTATTTATTAGTTGTTTTTAGTTTTATTTCCTTGTTTCATGTGTATTTGGTTATCTATTCAACTCACAAAATTATGTCTTGTGGCTTAACTAAGCATGCAAGTGTTGATTTTTTTCTCACCCATGTGACAAAACCAACACAACAAAGGGCTTGTACCTCATTTCATGGGAAGAAGTGGCTAAAGGCCTGGAGGTATATTGTAGCTGCTATACAAGAATAAGAAACCATTTTTTAAAATAAATTGAACACACCAAATGAGGACCATCAAAATCCAGTCCAACTTGAGCTCTACCTACTCAGTGCCTGCCTTGGTCCCAAATTGCAAATGCTAAAGCTTGAAACCTTATAAAGGGGACTATAAAATTACAAATAAATGAAATCAGGGATTGGAAAGATGGCTAAAAAGGGGTCTGGGAAAAGTAGCACCTAAATATTTGGTAACTCAAGAGAAGGCACACCCTCTATAGAGGAAACCATAAATGAGACATCATAAGCCCTTGTATTTCAAGAAACCCTGTGCCCAGAAGTCACTCCCCCATCCATCTCATACTCTTTACATGAATTAGAGAGGGTCCTCTTGGGAAAAAATCCTTGACTTTGGGAATAATCTACCCGATAGGTCACCATGACAACCCTCCCATACTTAAATTTTGCAAGTTGTATAAGGTCTTTGAACATTTGTTTATTCTGAAAAGTGGGGATTTGATGCACATGTTTGGGTGGTTATTTTATTATATATGGCTTGCTTGGCATGATACTTGTGACTTGTGGAACCTTGGAGGTAGAATTTGTTTTTCTTTGCAAGGCCTTGCCAGGTGAAATTCTTTTCGTGGAGGCACAAGGTTACTTGGACCTTCATAGGGGCATTAATCTCATAGGTTGGATGATGTGCTACATCGCATTGGACATATGGGAGGATGAATGTTTCCTTTGGAGGAAGATGATCATATTCAATCCCCTTACACCCCAATGTTGTACTTTGGAGGCCTAAGGTGTCACCTTCTAGGCCTCATACATCATATGGAATTAGGGTTTTTGATGGGGTTTTATGGTTTGATGGTGGCTTGTCTTGGTTTGATGGAGAGAGATGGATTTCTTGTCACTTTAGCACATTGTGAGGTGACACGTGGCCTTTGGAGGCCCAATGAGCTTCATCCTAAGGAAAAACATCTCTCTTGGAGGCCTAACGTCACCCTTTAGGGAATGACATCACCCTTAATAAGGGTTTATTTCATGTATTTTTTAAATTTTAAGTTGTGAAGGGAAAAATAGAGGAGGTTGGCCTCCCTAATTTGTGATTGACTTTTCAAAAGTGGACAAATTGGTTTAAAAAGACCTTGTATAAATAGAGGCATTGTATTTTCATTTTCATTACACAACTCACTTGAGGATTACATACTCTTGGTTGAAACTTTTTCCCTACTTGGGAAAATTGTTTTATCTCTCTCTTGTGGTATGTGTATTCTTTACTTGTCTATTGGAGGAAGAAACTAAGGTGCTATCTCTTGTTACTTGTCTCTTTGATATTGTGGTGGAATATTCTTGGTAAAGAAGGATTTTTCTTCCTATCTCTTGGAATTGGTAAGGAATTTTATGCATATTTTGTTATTTATTCTTGTTTCAAGGTTATTTTAGTCTAAACACTTGGAGGAGTATAAGGGTATAAACTCTCCACCAAAGTATATCATTAGCACCATTGAATAAGCCATTTTGAAAAAGTTGCTACAAGGAGTAAAAGGGCTTACACCCTTGTAGATTTACCTTGCTAGGTTTTGTTTTCTCTAATGAGTAAAATGGCTTATACCCCAAGAGAAGTAACAAACCCTATCTCTTACAAAAGAGAATCCATTAACACAATTGATAAGGCACTAATATACTTGCATTAGAGATATTATATTGTTGCATTGGTATACGTGAAATATTGAGATATTGCAATCATCTAAGTTGAATTTGATTCGACATGCTATAAGCCTTTGTGTGCCCTAGTGGCGTCTTGATTGACCTTTTTAATTATATTTTTTGTTATAAATTAATTCTATGACAATTAGGGATGCTGCAAAATAATCTTCTTTAATATATTTCTCACCATTCTACCACTAAAAATCACTTGCAAGATGCCATATTTAATCTACTAGTTGTTAGCTATCTTTTGGGTGGATTGTTTGTTGATTTAAGTGGCTAGAAGTTGTTTTTGTTGTATAAATTATTTTCTACATCCATTTTTCTGTCATAAAATGTTTTTGATAACATCATATAACAACCCTCTAAACATCACCAAAGTCTTTCTTAAGTCACTGGAAGTTTAACTAGTCATTGTTAGCTTTGTTTCCATCATCTTGTACTTGATTTTGGTGGTTATATTTGCATCTATTAACTTCATTCATTGTTGATCTATATATTTCTATGCTGCTGCAATTTTGGGATAGCAAGTTTTCTTGTTGATTCCTCATTGTTTAAAGGCTTGGTTTATCATCTTTCGTCTTGTTCCAGGTAGGGATAAAGTTGTTTTGCAGGTATCTAACACTTGGAAACCATTTATCCTCTCACAAGACTCGTCTTCAATCCTTTATTCATATACAAAATTGACCCATAGGGGTTCTCATTCATAATCATCTCACTTTCCATCTCAACTCCCCTAGGGTCACTGTGATTTTCCCCTTGTGGTGATTGCATCATCACTAAAGAGAGGGGAGTGTCTATCTAAGGTGACAGTGGGTAGGTACTCTTGTATTTGTCTCACCTTTATGGTTTGTATTGGTAATTTCCCAAGCTACAATTCATGTGATAAAATTGTTGCATCATTGTCGGGGAGGATTTTGAATCCTCTTTCAAGCCCTAATGACACTTTGGCAAGATTTGATACCAAATCCTATACCCATATCTTTTCTAGAGACTCCATCTGAGGAGTGTTCCCTTTCCATTATTGATGAGCCTTTCATAAATATCATCTAGCGACTCCACCATCCCATAACCTATTGACCCTTTCCCCAGGAAAATTCAAACCTTCTAAGTTTTACCAAAGAAGGCCTCGTCATAACTCTCCCATTGTCAAAAACATATTCCAATGTTTCCTTTCCCTCACCAAAATGGTTCATTTTTGGGCTAGTGACCTTTTCAAACCATTGAAACTAGCCACCATTCCTGGGTATCCCAATACAGTTCCCAAAGAGTCTCATAAATGGTTTCCAAATTTCACCATGAATGATATTGTTACACCAGAAGATCACCTATGTGCAATGCATGTGTCCTTGATGAATGATGGTGTGGAACATGAATATGTTGCGATGAGGCTATTATCCATGTCTCTTACTAAATATTCCTAGAGGTGGTTTAGAGGATTACTTGACAATCATTTGGCATCCTATAAATATTTTTCTAAGTTGTTCAAAAGAAGTTGGAAAACAAAGAAAGGTAGTGGAATGATAATAACTCATTTCAATCAAATTAAGAAGAAGGAGAATGAGACAGTGAAGGAGTTTTATGCCAGATTTAACAAACTGCATAGTCGGATCCCAACGGACTTGTTCCCACTAGAAGTAGTTTTTTGTCTCTTCTACATAAATTCCTTTGAAGGGAAATTTGGTTCCATCTCGAGGGATAAAATTTCTAACACTTTGGAAAAGGCCAAAAAGTATATCACGTAAATCGAGGAAAATATCATCATCTCAGAGAATGATCCCTTTGAGTTTCCTCGTACCAAGGTAGAAGAGAACACAAAGACTTCAAAAAATAATGCAATGGATCCAATCACTCTCTTGGATTAGTAGTTTAATCATATGAATACTCAATTCTTCCAGAGTCATAATCATATTATGCATAAGTTGAAAAACTTGGAGAGAAACCAGTCCACTCTAAGACCTCATGTTTTCAAACAACTAAACACATGTTGGAAGACGAGGCCTCAACAAGAGGCAAAGGATACTGAAACTCTAAATATAGTTGGAATGGTCAATACGGAGGAATTTCCTTGGTGATTTCCCTGTAATGAAGAACATTCAGAAAATGATTGCCCGAGACAGAGGGAAGAAGAGGGTTTAGGTATTGCAAACCAACTGAATTTCATTGATACAATATTTTATATCCAAGACAATGAGTATGTATATGTTACACAATAACAACTTGAGGAGATCAGGAAGAGGGGTGCCAGGAAAGGGAAGCTCAAATTTCTTATCTAACATGATGAGAACATGGAGAAGGAATCAAGAAAGAAGGAAATTTTGACATATGAAAGAAGAAAAAAATCTCTAGTTCCTCCATCACAAGAAAAAGAGGCTCCACCGCAACCAACAAAGGAATTGCCTCCACCACCGATACATGACTTGCTCCCAAAACCTACGCCAACAGATGAAGATATATAATTAAATATGGATTTTCCACCCATGATTGGAAAGACGAATATGTCAATACTTGTAGTTGATATGTACAAGATCCCATCTGTAAGGAGACAAGTCTTGAGGGATTTGAAGGTACCAAATGAGGGAGGAGATCCTCTTGTGATCTTGAACACCATGTATCATGGAAAACAAAGGGGAGAAAATCCTCCTTTATATCTTCCTTTGGGTATGAATGGTCTTCATTTGAATAAATGTATGTTGGATTCTAGGGCTTCAACAAATGTGATCTCCTTGAAGGTCATGAAACAACTTGGTTTGAAGATAACCCGCCCATATGGAAATGTTTGTGGCATTGATTCAAAAAAGGTGAAAGTATATGGTCTCATAGAGGATGTAGAGAATTATTTACAGGATTTCCCTCATATCAGCCTCACTATGAGCATAGTAGTGATTGGTGTTTCGGACGCATGGGGCATGCTTTTGTCAAGGAGTTGGGATGCCACCCTTGGTGAATTCCTTAGACTGGATCTTACTCATCCACATATTCCCATGGGGGATGGTACCTTTGATATTCTATATATTTGATAGGTGGTCAAGAAGAACATAATGGATCCAAATCACCCAAATTATCACATTGATTGTGAGTTTGATGTGCCTCGACTAGTCATTGAATATGATCCTTGGGATTTTCCTTTTGTATAAGAGGATTATATAGATACACTACTTCCAAAGACAAATAAATAAAAATAAAATCTTGCATAATTTCAAGGAAAAGAGCCAGGATCCATCAATATACTCAAGAAATATAAAGACAAGAAAGGTGTTGAAAGAGAGAAGATTACCAAAGACATGGTCGAGGTGCAACCACATGTACAACATTATGCTTAAGACTTTCCTTATCTAGATTTTGATGAAGGAACCCTTGCACTAATGTGGGATAAGAAGAAGGGAAATACCAAGTATGATAAAAAGAATGAAGTTTTATGTTTTGGCCCCTACATTTTCAAGACGAGCTCCGAGAAGGGAACACATTAATTTTCTTCCATGGATGGGAACATGATTTCATTACCAGTTGATGGGTCTCTTCTCTAACCCTACATCAAAGGAACTTGACTTATTCAAGGCCATGGGCCTTAGGTTAGTAGGTAGGTCATTTTATTTCCTGTGCATTTTGCATTTGTATGCTCATGATAGCTTAGTTCCATGCCATATCTCATTTTTCACTTTGATCTACTTGAATTATTTCATACTTTTTATGGCCATTTTCTTTAATCATATTACATGTTAGTGTAGAAATTTTTGAAAAAATGCAAAAGTTTCTTTTTAATATTAGTTGAAATTTTGAAGTTTTGATTATATGAACAAAGGGTGAGTGTGAAACCCTCGATATCCAATGTTTTTTTTGTTTCATTGTGTGTAGGCATAGGTCTTATCATGATATGTTGAGTTTCTCATGCACTCTACAACGAGCAAATTTCTCCAAGTATGAGATAGATGCTACCCCCCCATGGTAGGGATAACTAAGGAGATGATGTTTCAAGTCCCTTAGATTGTAGACATAGAGTACCAACATATAGATGAGAAGACAGAGCCCATATATTACCACATTTCACCATGTGGTCGAAAGGAAACAACATCCACCACACCATCTTGGTTCACAGAGGACAACATGTCTTTCTCCATGAGATAAAAAGTTGTGTATTGTGGTAAGTGTCATTCTAATAAATGAAGCATTTGAACATGTTGCAAATGGTCCTTTCTTGATTTTGAAAATGTTTGCTTGGAAATTATGCCTTTTTATTATTTCACCTTGGTGGTTGACATGTTTTCCTAGTAAGTGGTCACCCTCGGGAAAATGGTTTCTACTAGGTGGTCTCCTTGAAGGGACATCGTACCACTCCCGCACATATATATTACTTTCCATACTTTTCCCCTTTCCTTTCATCATCTTTTGGGTTTTATGGCATATTGACCCAAGAAGGGATTGTACCTCATTTCATGGGAATAAGGGGATAAAGGGACAGAGGTAGATTGCAGCTACTTTAAAAAAATAAGAAACTAATGATGAAAAGAAAGTGAACACAGTAAATGAGGACCATCAAAATCCAATCCAACTTGATATCTACCTACTCAATTTCTACCCCAGTCCTAAATTGCAAATGCTAAAGATTGAAAACTTATAAATGGGACTAGAAAATTACAAATAAATGAAAGCAGGGATTGGAAATATGGCTAAAAATGGGTCTCGGAAAAATAGCACCTAAATAGTTGGCAACTCAAGAGAAATCACACCCTCTAGAGAGACGCCCATAAATGAGACACTATGAGCCCTTGTATGTCAAGAAAAACCATGCCCAAAAGACACTCCCCCAACCACCTTATACTCTTTACATGACTTAGATATGTTCCTCTTGGGAAACACTCCTTCACTTAGGGAATGATCTACCTAATAGGTCACCATAACAACCCTACCATACTTAAATTTGGAAAGTTGTATAAGGTCTTTGAGCATTTTTTTATTTCGAAAAGGGGGGATTTGATGCGCATGTTTGGGTGGTTATTTTATTAGATATTTCTTACCTGGAATTATAATTGTGACTTTTGGACCCTTGGATGGAGAATTTGTTTGTCTTTTCAGGGCCCTACAAGGTGAAAGTCTTTTCATGGAGGCACAAGGTTACTTGGACCATCATAGGGGCATGAATCCCACAGGTTGGATGATGCACCCCCTCTCATTGGACACATGGGATGATGAACATTAAATTTGAAGGAAGATTCTCATATTCCATCACCTTACACCCCAAAATTGGCCTTTGGAGACCTAATGCATCACCTTCTAGGCCCTAGACATCACATGAGATTAGGGTTTTTTTATGGGATTTCATGGTTTGATGATAATGTGGCTTGGTTTGATGGAGAGAGATGGATTTCTTGTCACTTTAGCACATGGTGAAGTGGGACATGGCCTTTGGTGGCCCAAATATATTCATCCTAAGGAAAAGTGTCTTTCTTGGAGGCCCAACGTCACCCTTTAGGGCATGATGTTGTTGACGCTTGAAAGCACAACGATGAATACTATGCTCGCAAATGATTGCCAAGATTTATTATTTAACTATATTAATAATATACTAGTAGGTCAAACCCCTTGTTTAACTTATGGCACTATGATGGAAGAGAAACGCTTATATCTTGTTTGCCTATGTGTTGGTAGCAACATGGTTTTCTACAACTCATTTGTTTCAAATCATGGTTAAAATGTTTATGGTAATATATAGTGGTTGGGTGATTAAAACATGGAGATAAATGGTTTTGATGATATCTCATGAAATATGATTATGTTTCCTTTTGGATGAAGGAATTATACTCCATTTTTTTATTTTGATAGTGTATATTGTTCATGGAAAAAGTTTGGGTGAAATCGACCCTGGCTACTATTATTATGCACATTGGTTGAGTTGCAATTGGGTTGTGTTCCTAGCAAGTTGTCATTTGAGGTTGTGTTCCTTTCTAGGTTGCATCCTTGGCTTCATGTGGTGGTTATTCTGAGACTGTTGTCATTAAAAGGTTGGTCATGGTGTCCTTGTTGTGCGTAATTGTTCACAAGGAATTGCTGAGTAAAATTTGTGGTTTATCCTCCATTGCCATGGTTTTGTATTCAGGTTTGACCTCTTTGTTGAAATGGGTTACCCCAGTCTACCTAACCTTTGGTATTTATGAATACCTCACCTATAAATTGATATTACTTATCTATGTGGCTAGTATACCCATGCCATATTTTGACCTTGTGGATTTTTATGTGAATTATGATGAAGGATTAAAACATTATGTGCATTGTCTTGAAAAAATCCTCAGTCGTTAGCCTGTCTTCTTATGACCTCACTATCACTATTGTGTGGCGAACATTATGCAGATATAGTGACATTTCTTACCCATATTTTGATGGGAGCACTATTCATATCTTTTTGGTTGGGCATAAGTTTTTGTTTGGTCGCTCATTATGCTGTGTCAAAAGAAGTATTGGGTTCACTTCTTTTTTTGGAAGATTACATTTTGTTATAACAATCTCATGAAGTCAATATAAACATTGTGACTTATTGTTATAGTTATACTATGAAAATCACTCAGTGGAGTAAGATTTTCATGCTATGCAAATTCCAAACCCTCTGGATGAACTGCCCCATTGTCTCTACCCATATTGTCATGGATATTTATTGAACCCTACACATGATAGTAGAATCATTGTTTACTCTGGTTTGAGTTGATGAGAGCATTGTTCTTGATCGGTTACTTGGGCATGATTTTAGTTGGTCCCTTGCTTGGAAATTGTGTAAATAAGTATGTACTCACCTATTCATTCGAATTTATAGTCTTTTGAAGCTTGTGTTCCAAATAATGAATGATTTTTTTGGTTCAATCGTTATGTTGATTGTTAAAAAAAAAGGGGCACCTGTGTTCGAAATGTTTGAGGCTCGAATAGAGTAATAATGTCCATGATAAATATAGAAGAAGTTGTATTGAAATGTGGTTATATTAATAATGGATATGAGTTTGTTTGGGAACATTATACATGAAACTGTTGTATTTAAAGGATCATTAGTGGGGTTGATGTTACGAATCATGGATCAAAGACTATTTTTGTATTCTTGTAGAGATTATGATGTTGTTCATCATGACTGTCATATAATGATAATTTGGTTACACTGGTTACTGTGACTAAATAATTATGGTCATATCAAATAGATTATTGTGTAAAATAATTTGTAGGCCAGCAAGAAAATTTGTCAAAGAATGCATCAGTTTGGATTATTGTTTTGGAAAAAGAATACTTGTTAAACTTTGAAATTCTGGACAAAGATAAATTTTGAGTGCATTTAAGGTAGCATGTTTTGATTTGTTTCACTTGAAAATTATCCATATTGATTCCCTATCATTCTACCATTTTTTGCTAATTACATTCCCTCCACGATCGCGATTTCACTTATTGCATCATTGTTCTGCGATATAAATTTAAAAAGAAAAGTCTATGTGGGAGCGAAAGAAAGATAGCATAGCAAGGGTTGGTGACCGACACAGTTAAATTGTTTGGTTACTTATTGAACAGTATTCATATATTCATTCCCTATCATTCTACCATTTTTCACTAACTACAATCCCTCCATATTTCCCATGAATTCTATCATTCCCTATTCACATGGAAATTAACGAATGGTGTGTTATGGATGTATTTGCATGTATCTCGTGTCAATTTTTGAGCCAAATTTTTATTCATGTAAGCAAAGTGTCATGTATTGTTTATTAAGAGATTAATTGATGACAAAATGTTGCTACAGGATGAGATTTTTCAGTAGAGGCAACAGTGGTCAAAATATCAGAGGCAGGGGAAATCGGAACCAAGGCCATAGGAGGCCTAGATTTTCTATCCATTTTGACATTGACCCACAAGAATTGAACCAACTGTTCCAAGCTAGGTTCTTTAATTGGGTTTGTCATGGGAGAATGCACCCTCGACCAGAAATACCCCCTTTTCATCGTCCTCAGAATATCCTTGGCATTCTTGTTCCTCCACATGTGTCTTTGCAGCCCGAAGTCCCCACAAATGAGGGTTGGCAAGAGATCGTCAACCATCATGTCTCACACCATCGTGGTTGGCCACTATGTCATTCCATTTACCACCACCTGTTAATCCCAATGTCCAAATTTCTCGTGTTGTTTCACCAGTTCAATCTTCACACACTAGTAAGAGATTGAAAACTTATGTTCCCCAACCTGTGTGAAACAAGGGAAGGGAAGTTGCATCCCCTTCTTCCCCCTCCACTAATTCCTTGAAATATGTGTCTTCCTGCCTTCATTTGAAGGATGATTTCTCCCATGTGATCAACGAGATACAACCCCAAGGGTCCAATCAACTAGGGGCTACCTCAGAAAAATCTAAGGGAAACAATAGTGAAAAGAGGAAAAAATCCTCACAAAGTAGCAAATATGGTTTTTAAATTATGTTTTATATGATTTCAATTGATGAGCATAGTTCTTAATGGTTTTCAACATTTTTGGACAGCAAGCCCTGTTTTTGATATTTTGTGGATAATGTGGATATATATATTAGTTTTGGAAAAGATATAAATTATTTCTGATATTTAAATATCTAGTTTAAAAGATATTCAAGGGAGTTACAAGGGTGGAATATGATCAAAATGATTATCTTTTTTGTGTTATATTTCATGGTTTAAAAGGAAGAAATGAAGGGAGTCACAAGGGGTCCCACCTACCTAGTTATTATTAATTAAGACCCTTAATTATATTATTATTATTTATTTCTCCTAAACTAATTAGTTAAGTTAAATCAACTTAACTAAAGAAAGTAGTTGAACTACTTCAACTTATTTGGAAAGAATAAAAGCTCAATGAGAAGAAGAGACAAGGGGAAAATAGAAGGAGAAAACAAGACTAAGGTTTGCTCTTTAGTTACATGAGATAGTTTTAGTTTTCATTCATTTATGAGTTTATTCAAAGCCTAATTCTCTTCTTGACAGAAGGGTCTTATTGTAGATAGCAAGGTTCAAGACTGAACCACACTTTTCAGACGCTTGTTTTAGAGGTGTTGATTCATCCTTGATAGTTTGTGTATTCTTATTTGTTGTGAATTACGTTTCATGGTTGATAAAGGATATCTTACAAATTCAAAATGGCAGCAGTTTGTGGCAAGTTGATCCAGATTATTAATTTCAGTTTTACTTTACTATCAGAGTCTTTTTGTATGGTGTTCATCGGGGATCTCTAAATCATACTTTGTTCCATGCCCTCAAAGAGGTTTTGTAAAGTGAAAAACACTTTTGGTATCTCATTATGAAAGAAAATCATATTGCTATTATGTCTCATATATGTTTATTTGTGACTTGGTTACTTTTCACTTTTGATCTCCATGTTTACTTTATCACAAAATCTGTGTACATTCCAAAAGATTTTTTTTAATTTTATTTTATATTGCAACTTATTTAAATTATAAATCATCCTCATTCATTGTAATTAATACTTGTGGATTGAGAGAATATTTTGAGGCTATAAACCCCAGGTGACATTCCCAACTATCTTGTCGTAGCTAGGAAAGATCTGAAAATGATTGAGTAAGGTAATTCATACCTTTACCTCAACATTTATTTGGCGACCATACTGGGGAGATCTTCCATATCTCTCTAGTTTATTTTATTCATAATTATCCTTGAATATTTCTACTTTTGCTTTTGATTCTTTGATTGTTTTTTTTTTCTCATGACAATACCTTCTACAAGGAAGCCCAATATTGAACACGGTCTTAAAGACCAAACCAGCATTGCCTTGACTCTATTCAATACTATCTTGGAAACTGCTAATACCCGGGATGATATTGAATGATCGTGGGAAGTAATTGAACAATATATAAGTATTCATGAACGTTTGAAGGTCAGGAAAAGGCATCTTAGAAATTAGTCGTAGCTCTCTTTTTCCTAAAGTTTTGATATTCTTTTTCATGTCCTCAAATCCTCGCATCTCTAGGATAAGAGGAGGATTGTCTCTTGAAATCACTCTTGCCATTGAAATAGGAGGGTGGAAAGCTATTTTGTCAACCCAACAAGGTACTCTAAGGAGAAATTTGTCTGATTCGGCTAGTTCACCTTTCTCACCCTCACCCATCATTTACAAAATGGCATTTGTGGGTGGCTCTAGCAATACTGGAGGTGCCTCATCATCTCAACCTTTGGCCTCATCGGTAATTGGTAATTCATATAGCCATCAGGCTCCTATCCAATATACTACCAACCCTTCTAATATCATCAAGAAGTATGGGATTTTTCAATTCAAGGAATATTCTACTACCACCTCATGGCATGTATCCTCTCCCTTGAACCTAGCACCTGCTACTCATTCATTACCAAAATTTAAAGAGCATATACTTAGGTTTTCCAAAAATAATGCAGTCACTACAAACGAATACTTGGTAGCATTCTCTAATGCCTATCACAATATAGGAGCTAATGATAATGATACTTTCATGCACTTATTTGTCAACTCTCTTGAAGGGAAAGCAACAAAAAAAAAATTTGATCTCCCTCCCAAGATTCTTTCCACTTCGGAAGAGTTAGTTTACTGGTTCAAGTCGACTTTTGGGTTGTCTAAGATCCCAGCCGAACAATTACAGGAATATAATAACATTATGTACAAGGATAGTGAGAGTATTAAGTATTTCAACCTTTGTTTCACCAAGTTGTATAATCAAATTCCCGAACTTATTCGCCCCCAAAACCAAGATGCCTTTATGCATTACTATAATGCTCAAAATTCCCCTTATCGACATGGGCTTGAATAAAAATCTATTGATAATCTTGGTTCCGCTCTTCATACTTGTCTAGAATATGAATAACAACTAGAAAGAATAGGTCTCCCCAAGGGGGACTTGGTTAAACAAACATACATGTCTACCCTCCTATAACTTGTACAGGATATGAACAATCGTATGATAGCATGCAAATGAAAGGGAAATGTCACTTCACTTATTCCTAGGGCATCATCTTCTTCCTCAACACCTTTTAGGAATAGCAATGAAAACAATTTTCATCCCAAATCCATCATGTCTCGTAGTTGGTGTAACTTTTGCCAGGAAAATCACGAAGAAAGTACTTGTGAGGTTAAGAAGAGTGTCAGAGATAAGATCTTTGGAAAAAATCCTGAAACCGCCATTATTGTTCTAGATTGGGTAGAACCAAAAGATGTCATGATCTAAACACCAGGAACAAATCCTATGCTTCAAAAGGAAAATATGATCCCCCTCGTACTTCCTCTAGTCCAATTTCATCTTTGCAAGATGCTATTGTACAAGCTAACAAAACTCCTAAAAGTCAAGGAGTTCCCTCCCCTCTTCCCTCTTCCAAGTATAACATTCTCAACCAATTGGCTAATATCAAGGCTGATGCTACTCTTCTATACATGGTTTTTGTCCATGAACAACAAAAGTATCTCAAGAATTTTATGGAATAAAAAGATTCAACCATAGCCAATCTTTTTGAAGAGGCTAAAGAAGAGGATTCTATTGTAAATAAAGTTGGTGTAAATCATTTTAACACCCTGCAAAAAACCCTCCATTTTTCATTTCTGTAAAAAGTATGGATAAAATAGCCCATTGTTGCCTAATTGATGGCGGTTCGGGTCCAAGCGTAATGTCGAAAATCACCATGGAATATCTAGTCTTATCATGTACTAATGAAAATTCTAGAAGCATGCTCTCCTATAACAGTCTACAATAGTCAACTATAGGTGAAATAAAATACGTGACTTTAGTTCTATGCGCACATCCAGAAATAAGGACAACCCTCAACATCAAGGTAATTGAAATTCCTGTAAGTAACTATTCTATCATCTTAGGAAGAGAATGGAGAGCCTTGATAGGTGGATATCTTTCACTTGATGGGACACACTTATCTGTTCCTCAGAATGGAAAGAATATTATAGTCCTAAGGGAACGAAGAATATCACCATACATAGAGAGCATTCCACAACCTAACGTAAACTATGTCGAGGAAGACTTAGGAGTATACTCCATATTTTCAGAAGAGGGTGACACTGCCCTGGAACAAATTGACCTGAAGATGGTATGTGGCACATGCACTTTGGTGGCTCATGTTCCAACAAAGGTAATGGATCTGGAATTATCTTATACTCACCTGTAGGTAAAATTCACAACTTTTCTTATAGGTTATAATTTTCTTGCATGAATAACGTTACCAAGTTTGAAGCATTATTTCTAGGCATTGAAAATGATTATAATTTAGGTTGTGGACACCTTACAGTTTTTGGGGACTCTGAACTTGTTGTGAACCTTGTACGTAAAATCTACTATTCTATCAATAAGTTGATGAAATGCTACACCCAATATGTTTGGATGATTATCTCGAACTTATTATCATTTAACACCACTCATGCTAGAAGGGAACTCAATTCAATGGCTAATAGGTTAGTTGTATTTGCAGCATCTCCCACTTAGCAAATTTTGCCTCAAAGACCTAATTGTACTTTTCAATATTTATATCGTCCTCACATTCCTGACAATGTAGAGTCATGGAAAGTCTTCCCTAGTTATGAAGGCATATGTGATTTCATACAAACTGAACCATTTAAGCCCAAGGATATTACATCCATGGAAAACAACAAAATTCTGAAAGGCTTGACTCCTCTCGAAATTTCATTTTCATCGAGTGATGTAGGAAACAAAGAAACACATAAAGAAGAGGAGTCAAAAAGGAAAGTGGGTGAAACCATTTCCTTGAACATTGGAACACCCGATTCCCCCAAGAATGTTAAGATAGGTTCCCAATGTACTGATGAAGAAAAGTTGAAAATCATCGATTTACTTCGTGAATTTCAAGATGTTTTTCCTTCTTCATATGAGGATATTAGTGGTTTTGATCCTGCTCTCATACAACATGCCATTCCTATCAAGGAAGGGATAAAACTAGTGAGGAAAAAACAAATACCCATTAACCCCGCACTTGAAGCTACTATTACGAAGGAGTTGGAAAAACTTTTGAAAGATGATATAATTTTCCCGGTTAAGTATTCTAAGTGAGTTTCCAAGTTGGTCCTCGTTCAAAAGACAACTGGTTAGATCCAATTGTGTGTTGACTTCCACACATTGAATAGAGCGAGCATAAAATACCATTTTCATCTCCCTAACATGGAAATGATTTTGCAACAAGTTGCAGGGTCACAAATGATGTCCTTACTTAATGGTTTCTCTGGTTATAATCAGATCAAGGTAAAAAGGACTGATAGGTACAAAACCACTTTCACTACCCATTGGGGAACATTTTCTTATGAATTCCTACCTTTTGGATTATCTAATGCAAGTGTCCCCTTTCAAAGATCTATGCAGATAACTTTTGACGATATGATCGGTAAGATTATCCAGGTTTTTTGATGACTTGATTGTTTATTCAGAGAACCGGTTGGATCATTTTGGTCATGTTAGAAAATTTCTCATGTGAAGTAGAAAGTTTGGTATTTCTTTAAATCCTTCTAAATCTATATTTGGTGCTACCAAGGGCAAGCTCCTTGGACATATTGTTTCTGATTCGGGAATAAGCATAGATCTCGAAAGGATCACTGCTATTATGAACCTTCCTACCCCCGCTTCCAAAAAGGAGGTTCAAACCTTTATGGGAATTATACACTTTGTCTGTAGATTTGTTCCTAATTTTTCTTTAATGATCAAACCAATTCATAATATTCTAACGCAATATCACTCCTTTTTTTGGACTGAAGACACCTAAAATTATTTTGTAAGGATTAATAAGGAAATCAGTTCCACACCATTTTTGGAAAAACCAAACTTTGAGAAAGATTGTATCATATACACTAATTCCACTGAGGAAGAAATTTTTTCTATTCTCTTATAATGTGATGACTAGAATAACAAAAAACTAGTATCTTACATGAGTCAAATTTTATCAAATGATGAGTTCAAGTATTCTTATATCGAAAAACATGTTTTTCCTCTTGTTAAAGTTGTGGAGAAATTTTGCCACTTTATTCTAGGAAAGCACACACAGGTAAAAGTTCATTTTCCTGTTGTCAAGTTTTTTCTTTCACAGACTTATCTTTCATGGAAACTTGCACATTGGCTTGCCAATATCCAGAAGCATGATTTAACCATCATGACTTCGAAAAAAATTAAGGGACGAGACTTATCCCTTCACTTAGCTCAACATGTTGAAGCAAGTGAAGAAATTGACGAACAAGATAATTCTCTTTCATCACTATTTTACATTGAGAGTCAAACCCTTCATATAGTTGAAGACCCCTGGTACAAAAATATGGTGTATTACATGCAATATAAAAACTGCCCAGATGATTTATATACTCATCAAAGGAGAAGGATCCATATTGAATCTTCCATATATATTATTTTAGGAGACTTTTTGTTCAGGAGGTCTGTCGATGGCATATTACTTCAATGTGTAAATAATGAGGAAGCACAAAAATTGTTACAAGAAACTCATGGATATTCAGATTTTGTTATTCATGTGGGTGGTCACTTTTCTGCTAAAACTACTTTTAAAATCATCAGAAAAGGTTATTATTGGCCTTAATTTTTTCTAGATTCTTATAACTTTTCAAGATCTTGTGACAAGTGAAAAAATATCATTGGGAAAGAACGCCTTTCTTCCATGCCCTTGCAACTTATCCTCCCTCATTTTCCTTTTTTGAAATGGGGTCTGGACTTTATCGGTCCTATTAATCCTTTGTCTTCAAAAGGGCAGTTTTTAATCTTGACAGCCACAAATTATTTAACTAAATGGACTGAAGATGTACCACTTAAACACTCACACGATGAACATGTAATTTCTTTCCTTGAAACTAATATTTTCTCCATATTTGGCAGTCCTTTAGAAATTATTACAGATAACGGTCCCATTTTCATTTCCACTAAGTTGACTCATTTTTTAGCTAAGTTGGGAGTCAAACATTTCACCTCATCAGCTTCTTACCCTCAAGGAAATGGGCAAGCCGAGTTTACTAACAAAAATTTGTTTAGGATCATAAAGAGGCTCATTGAAGATAAGCCTCGTCAATGATGCACACTCCTCACTAATGCCCTTTGGGCAGATCACACTACTACTAAGGTAAGCATAGATTGCACTCCCTTTCATCTCGTTTATGGTCAAGAAGCTATTCTTCCTACTGAACTAGAACTTTCTTCTCTACGACTGATGCTACATATTGAAGAATTAAATTCTTCAAATGTCCCTCAATGGATAAATGCATTGTTATCTTTAGAGGAACAAAGAATGTTTGCCTTGGAAAACATAAAGAGACGACATAAAATTGTGAAGAAATATTTCAACAAAAGTGCAAAATATGTCAAGTTTAAAGTAAATGAGAAAGTCTTTCTTTGGGATTCATCCCATGCTGACAGAGGAAGACATTC
>ML788008.1:207165-217275 GCA_009831015.1 Picea engelmannii
GCTTTTCCCTTAAATCAAATGTTGGCTCTAGTTGCTCGTGGTTTGTGTGATTCTCAAATTGTTATGATGTTTTTGGAACTATGTATTTGTGGTTGGATCCTTGGTTTCCTATGGTGGTTATTCTAATATTGTTGGCATTAAAATTTTGGTCGTGATGTCCTTGTTGTGTGTAATTTTTCACAGGGAATTGTTGATTAAAAGTTGTGGTTTAGCCTACATTGTCGTGATTTTGTATGCAGGTTTGGCCTCTTTGCTAAAATGGGTTACCCCAGTCTTCCCAACCTCTCGACTTTGTGAATACCTCACCTATAGATTGATATTATTGATCTCTGTGGCTAGTATACCCGTGCCATATTTAGACCCTATGGATGTTTATGTGAATTATAATGAAGGATTAAAACATTTTGTGCCTTGTCTTGGAAAAACCCTCAATTGTTAGAATGCCTTCTTATGACCTCATTCTCACTGTTGCGTGGTGAACATTATACATATATCTTGAAATTGATTACCCATATTTTGATGGGAGCACTATTCGTATCATTTTGGTTAGGCACAGGTTTTTATTTGGTCTCTCATTATGCTGTGTCGAAAGAAGTATTGGCTTCACTTGTTTTTTTTGGAAGATTACAATCTTTTATACGAAGCTCATGAAGTCAATAGAAACATTGTGAATTTTTTTATACTATGAAAATCACTCTGTGGAGTAAGCTTTTCGTGCTATACAACTTCCAAACCCTATGGCTGAACTTCCCCATTGTCTCTACGCTTACTATCATGGACATTTATTGAACCATACACATGACAGTATAAGCGTTGTTTACTCCAGTTTGAGTTGATGAGAGCATTTTTCTTGCTCGGTTACTTGGGCAAGATTTTAGTCAGTCCCTTTCTTGGAAATTGTGGAAAGAAGTGTGTACTCATCTATTCATTCGAAGTTACAGTCTATTGAATCTTGTGTTCCAAATAATGAATGATTTTTTTTCTTGGTTCAATCATTATGTTGATTGTTAAAAAAAAAAAGGAACCTGTGTTTGAAATGTTTGAGGCTCGAATAGAGTAATAATGTCTAGGATAAATTTAGAAGAAGTTGCATTGAACGGTGGTTAGATTAATGATGGATGTGATTTTGTTTTGGAACATTGTGTGTGACCCTGTCAGATTTAAAGGATTATTACTAGGGTTGATGTTATGAATCGTGGCTCAAAGACTATCGTTGTATTCTTGTAGCGATTATGATGATGCTCGTCATGACTGTCATGTAATGATAATATAGTTACAATGGTTATTGTGATTAAATAATTATGGGCATATCAAATATATTATTGTGTAAAATAATTCGGAGGACAAAAAGAAAATTTGTCAAAGAAGACACTAGTTTGGATTATTGTTTTGGAAAAACAAATACTTGTTAAACTTCGAAATTCTAGACAAAGATAACTTTTGATTGCATCTAAGGTAGCATGTTTTGATTTGTTTCACTTGAAAAGTATCCATATTGATTCCCTATCATTCTACCATTTTTTTCTAATTACATTCCCTCCACGATCCTGACTTCACTTATCGCATCCCTACAATGTGATATAAATTTAAAAAGAAAACTTTGTGTGGAAGTGAAAGAAAGATAACATAGCAAGGGTTGGTGACTGATATTCTTAATATTTTTATACACAGTTAAATTGTTTGGTTAATTGTTGAACAATATTTGTATATTCATTCCCTATCATTCTACAATTTTTCACTAACTACACTCCCTCCATATTTCCCATGAACCCTATCATTCCCTGTTCACATGGCAATTAATGAATGGTGTGCTATGGATGGATTTGCATGTATCTCGTGTCAATTTTTGAGAAAACTTTTGATTCATGTAAGAAGAGTGTTATGTATGGTTTATTAATAGATTCATTACTGAAAAATTGTTGCTACAGGATGAGATTTTTCAGTAGAGGCGACAATGGTCGAAATAACAGAGGTAGGGGAAATTGGAATCGAGGCCATATGAGGCCTAGATTTTCTATCCATTTTGATGTTGACCCACAAGAATTGAACTATTTGTTCCAAGTTGGGTTCTTTGACTGGGTTTCCAATGGGATAATGCACCCTCAACCAGAAAGAACCCCTTTCAAGCCTCCTAGGAATATCCATGGCATTCTTATTCCTACACGTGTGTCTTTACAGCCCGAAGTCCCCACAAATGACGGTTGGAAAGAGATCGTCAACCATCTTGTCTCTCAACATCGTGGTTGGCCCACTATGTCATTTCCTTTACCACCACCTATTAATCCCAATGTCCAAATTGTCTATGTTGTTTCACCAATTCAGTGTTCACATGCCAGTAAGAGATTGAAACTAATGTTCCCCAACCTATGCAAGACAAGGGAAAAAAAATTTCCTCCCCTTCTTCCCCCTCCTCTGATTCCTCGAAATATGTGTCTTCTTGCCTTCATTTAAAGGATGATTTCTCCCATGTGATCAACGAGATACAACCACAAGGGTCCAATCAACCACAGGCTACTTTAGAAAAGTATAATGTAAACAATAGTGAAAAGAGGAAAATTGTCTCACAAAGTGGAAAATATGGTTTTTAAATTATGTTTTATACAATTTCAGTTGATGAGGACAGTGCTTAATGGTTTTCATCATTTTTGGACAACAAGCCCTGTTTTTGATATTTTGTGGATAATGTGGATATATATATTCTTTTTGGATACGATATAAAATATTTTTGATATTTAAATATCCAGTTTAAAATATATTCAAGGGTGTTACAAGCGTGGCATATCATCAAAATGATTATCTTTTGTGTGTTATATTTCATGGTTTAAAAGGAAGAAATGATGGGAGTCACAAGGGGTCCCACCTACTTAGTTATTATTAATTAAGACCTTTAACTATATTATTATTATTTATTTTTCCTAAAGTAATTAGTTAAGTTAAATCAACTTAACTAAAGAAAGTAGTTGAACTACTTCAACTTATTTGGAAATAATAAAATCTCAATGAGAAGAAGAGACAAGGGGAGAATAGAAGGAGAAAACAAGACTAAGGTTTTCTCTTTAGTTACATGAGATAGTTTCAATTTTCCTTCTTTTATGAGTTTATTCAAATCCTAATTCTCTTCTTGACAGTAGGGTCTTATTGTAGAGACCAAGGTTCAAGAATGAACCACACTTTCCAAACACTTGTTTTAGAGGTGTTGATTCATCCTTGATAGTCTGTGTATTCTTGTCTGTTGTGAATTAAGTTTCATGGCTAATAAAGGATATCTTGCAGAGTCAAAATGGAAGCATTTTGTGACAAGATTATCCAGATTATTAATTTCAATTTTACTTTACTGTCGGAGTCTTTTTTTATGGTGTTCATAGGGGATCTCTAAATTAGGCTTTGGTCCATGCCCTCGCAGGAGTTTTGTAAAGAGAAAAACACTTTTGTTATCTCAGAATGAAATAAAATCAGATTTCTATTCTCTCATATATGTGTATTTGTGACTTGGTTACTTTTCACTTTTGATCTCCATGTTTACTTTATCGCAAAATATGTGTACATTCCAGAAGTTTTTTTTTAATTTAATTTTATATTGCAACATATTTAAATTATAAATCATCCTCAATCCTTGTAATTAATACTTGCAGATTGAGAGAATATTTTGAGGCTATAAACCCCGGGTGACATTCCCAACTATCTTTTCCTAACCAGACAAGATTTGAAAATGATTGAGTAAGGTAATTCATACCTTTTCATCAACAGACGTCACCCTTACTAAAGCTTTATTTCATGTAATTTTTAAATTTTAAGTTGTAAAGGGAAAATAGAGGAGGTCAAACTCCCTAATTTGTGATTGACTTTTCAAAAGAAGAAAAATTGGTTTAACAAGACCTTGTATAAATAGAGGTCTTGTATTTTCATTTTCATAACACAACTCAATTGATGATTACATACTCTTGGCTCAAATTTTTGCCCTACTTGGAAAAATCACTTTATCTCTCTCTTGTGCTATGTGTATGCTTTACTTGTATATTGGAGGAAGAAACTAAGGTGCTATATGTTTTTTCTTGTCTCTTTGATATTGTGGTGGAACATTCTTGGTAAAGAATGTTTTTTCTTGCTATCTCTTGGAATTGGTAAGGAATTTTCTTCATATTGTGTTATTTCTTCTTTTTTCAAGGTTATTTTGATCTAAACCATTGGAGGAGTATAAGGGAATACACCCTCCACCAAGGTCTATCATTATTTCCATTGAATAAGCCATTTTGAAAAGGTTCTACAAGGAGTAAAAGGTATTACACCCGTGTAGATTTACTTTGCTAGGTTTTGTTTACTCTAGGGAGTAAAAGGGCTTACACCCTGAGAGAAGTAACAAACCTTAGCTCTTAAACAAGAGACTCCATTAACCAAATTGATAAGGCACTAATATACTTGCATTGGAGATATAATATTGTTGCATTGGTATATGTGAAATATTGAGATATTACAATTGTCTAAGTTGGATTTGATTCTACATGATATAATCCTTCTTATGCCCTAGGGGCGTCTTGATTGGCCTTGTAATTCTCTTTATTTTTTTAAAATTAATTCTACAACAATTAGGGTTGCTGAAAAACCATCTTTCTTTAATCTATTGCTCACCAATCTACCACTAAAAATCACTTGCAAGTTGCCATATTTGATCTGTAGATTTTATGAGGTCCTATGAGGCTGCCAACTAAGGTTTGTCTTTGACCTTATTTTGGATCTAAGTTTCAACTCTGTGGTTGTCCTTTGCTGTTGTTTTAGGACAGAAAACATTCACCAATTTTCAACTCAATATTTTGATGGTTAAGTGTCCTTTTGAGGTGCCCTTGCAAGTGTTTTATTTACTCAATGTTAACACATGCAATATACATCAAAACAATTAACACTACCTCTAGATATTTTAACTTTAAAATGTTGATATACACTTTTAAGCATGCATGAAAACCCCCCCATGGGGAAAACCAGTTTGGAGAAAATATATATAGAAGGCCTCAAAGAAAAATGTACAACACAAGAAACATACACAAGTGAACTTGGTACAACGAAAACCACTCTCGAAATCCTTGGAGTTCCTTGAAGACCTCCACATAAGTCTTTTGAAGTAAGTTGCCTCTTGCCTTGGTGTTCCTTTCTTCCTTTTCTTACATTCATCTTTTTCCTGATGCCTTTGCTTTGAATTTTCTCTTGCTTGACCTTTTCTCTTGCCTTTCCTTTTTCTTTCCCTTTGTAGTATCTCCCTCCTCTCAAGAAATCATACCACAAGATGATGGTGTGCCCCTCTCCTCAAGTGCACCCCCTCCTCATGCAAAACTCCAAATGGTGTGCCCTCCTTCACCCTTGTTCCCTCTACTCCTCTAGAGTGTGCCTAAGCATATGAAGTAGGTCTCTTTATGGAATAGGAACCTCCCACAAGCTAGAGGTGAACTTCCTCCTCTCAAGAATGTGCCTCTCCTTCATGGAATGTGCCTCCAACAATATTTATGCACCCTCATTCAATTTGTCTCCCTCTACTCTCTAGAGTGATCCTCTCCAACAGAAATGAGCCTATAAAGAGATGGAAGAGACATCATCTCCTATATGTGTGCCCTCTCCACAAGATGTGCACCTCCTCTATCATATGCACCCTTCCTCTTTTAGTATGCTCCCTCACAAAGGTTATGGCCAATCCTCCATGGAAGACCTCTCCATGCAAGCTCAACCCAAGAAATGGCTTCCTCCTCAAACCCTCAAGATTTTGATCCCTCCTCTCCTCAAGATTTGCACCCAAGTGTTCCTTCTCATCTCCTCTCCTCTCAAGTGAAGAATGAGTCTCAAAAATGCACTATACCCTCCTTTAGCCTCCTTTGGCCAAACCCTAAAATATCAATGGCCTAGATCCAATATAGACAAGTCTAATCAATGGATGAGATTCAATCCCTAAATATCACTTAGGAAACCCACTTTCCTTAGTTGGCTTTATGTCTATTAATTCGCCCACAAAGTGAATTAATTGTCACTTTAATTACTTAAGTGACATATTTCACTTTTGACTTAAATATCCTAAGTCAAAGTGAAATTAGAATCATAAAGTAAATTAACAAGGGTAGTAGTCTCCCCCTTTGTGTTTAGAGACTCATAAACACATGGGGATCACTTTCCAAGGTACCCGAATCTCAACATGATCTACTAATTGTTAGCTATCCTTTGGGTGGATTGTTTGCTAATTTAGGTGGCTAGAAGTTGTTGTTGTAGCAATGGTTTTCTACAACCATTTGTCTGTCATAAAAAATTGTTGATAACACCATATAAAAACCTTCTAAACATCACCAAAGCCTTGTTTAAGTGATTCGAAGTTTAACTAGTCATTCCTAGATTTATTTCCATCATCTTGTACTTGATTTTGGTGGTTAGATTTGTAGCTATTAACTTAATTTATTGTTGATCTATATATTTCTATACTGTTGAAATTTTGGAAAATCAAGGTTTTTTTATGATTCATCATTTTTTAAAGGCTTGGTTTATCATCTTTGATCTTGATCCAAGCAAGGATAAAATTGTTTTGCAGGTATCTAACACTTGGCAACCATTTATCCTCTCACAAGACTCATCTTCAAGCCTTATTAATCTCCAAACTTGACCTATAGGGTTTCTCATTCATCATCATCATCTCACTTTCCATCTCAACCCCACTAGGGTCATCAGGATTCCACCCTTGTGGTGACTGCATCATCACGAAAGCGAGGGGAGTGTCTATCTAAGGTGACAATGTGTAAGTACTATCATAGTTTTCTCACCTTTGTGGTTTGGATTGGGCTTTACACAAGCTAAAATTCATGTGATAACAAGCACAATTGGGCTTCACAAGGTGAGGATCTTGGTTGAATGTTCTCTTTTTGGAGAAACTCTTGAATCTGGCACATGATGTTATCATTTTCCAGAAGAGAGCATTGATACACTGACCCATTAGGAAAAGGCGTATCATGGGTCATCTCAATTGAATGCTTAACCTGACAGTGAAAAGGCACATAGGTAGGTGAGGTGAATATTTTTTGGTATTCTTCCATGACTTTGTCCACTTTCTTCTGTTTCATAGAGGAGCCATGTGTGGAGGCCGTGGATGTGGCCACAACCTTCCATTCACTCTAAGAATGAATCATGAAGAGGACAAATTTCCTATTCTGGGAAAATACCTTCCTGCACTACTTAGTTGAGACCAACAAAATTTTGGTAGATAGAGCCACCTCTGGTATCATCTTCAATTGTATACACATAGTAATAATGAAACTACAAGGTCTAGACTCATATGCAACATAATGTTTCCAAATATATAGTTGGCCTAAAAAAACATCGGAAACTTCAATTGGGGAAACATCAAACAATACCTCATCCTTGAAGGGATTCATGCCATAGGGCACATAGCACTATTGGCTTAGGCAGAGATCTCGTCCTTGGTTGAACCACTCATTGTTGTATGACTCTACATGTGGTGTTGTCAACAACTCCAACCGCTCGAAAACCTATGTTGAGATGAGGTTCTTTTTTCTTCCACTATCAACAATGAAATGTAGTGGAGCACCCCTCACCCACATCTACAAGTGAAAAAGGTGTTCACTTTCCTTCATCTCTTCTGGTTCATTTCGCCCAATATCGGTGGTAGTGAATATGACATTGGGTTATGCATCAATGATCTACTTCCCCTTTTCTAGTTTTGAATCAAATTCGGAGCCTAGATCTGACTCTAATGCCTTCATCTTGGCCACCAATGTTTTCTTCAAGCGACATTCAATGGTGTTATACCAAGGGTTTTAATGGAACTTGCACCAATTTCCAGTGTCTTTCTTCATCTTCCCATTACCCTTCTTTGTTTGCGGCTTATAATGGTTGTCAAGAGATATTTCATCCTTTATTTATCCTTTGTTTTTTGTTCTAGAGATTCATTTTCCCAATTTTTGTTTAGTTTCATTCGCATATCCAAACTCCCACTTATTCCTTTTCTTAAATTTTTGTTCTATTTTGACAACATATCGATAAGTGGCTCCCAACAATGAGATGTCTAGAAATTCCATTTCCATTTGGATGTACCTACACACTCCCCCATGGTATTTTAGAACCAAATTTCACTCGGAGTCTCTAATACCCATCTTGGTGCACAATATATGGAAGGTATTTGTGAACTCTAGAATTTTTTGGTCCCTCTCATGACACAGTGTGGTCCATCTCATGTACTGGTTGTCATAGTTCCAATAGGGTAATATTTTTTCTTCAAGGAATCCATAAAAGAGTCCCAAGTGGGCTCGAACCTAAATATTCCACACTCCTCTATGGATTTTTTGTCACATTAAGTCTCCCACCAATGTTTGACATGGGGGATAGGCTTAAGGAGCACAAAGGTGATATTTTCCCTATTGGAAAAATTGTGAATAGAGAAATAACCTTCTAGTATATTTAACCATTTTTCCAAACCATCTGCATCTATATGACCTTCAAATATAGGAATATCAAAATTAACTTGTACCTTGAAGGGGGTGGCGCCTCCAAAGTGGTCTCCTGACGAAGATGCATACATTGATGTTAGTAGTCATCGAAGGATTTGGGAAAAATTATCGATCATATTGTTTCTTTGTTACACGAGGAATTTCGAGAGAAACAACTTGATAGGATCTATTACTCCCTTGTCTCTCTTTTCCTCCACCATAGGTGGTCATTGGGGTTGGCAAGGATGGTCTTCCAAAGTCTCGACTAGTTCAAGTCCAAATGCATTATACCCTAATCTCAATGAGGACATGCATAGAGAAACATATAAAGAAAAATCCACTCTGATACTGTTGATCCAGATTTATGAGGGAACAAAATGAAACATAGAAATAGGAAAAACAAAGAGATACAATAATACTCAGTTTCTATGAAAGAATGAAATATGCAAAGGATATAGAAGAAATTACAGATTGAAATGAACTTGTAGAATGGTGATAGCTTATCTCTAAGAAGAGATGTGATGGATAAATCATAAATGAGAAAACCCTAAACATCCAAAACTTTAACCCCCGAAGATGAATTGCCAAAAGGTTTGTGGGCCCCAATGGGCATATTTGATACATCAACTTCCCGAGGGCGCAAATTTTGCATACGATCTCTATTTGGGATGCTCAATAACTCATCATAAAGGTATAGACAAGGATTACACATTCCATTCAGCCTATCATATTCCTTTAGATACATGTTAGGCCCTATCGAGCCAAAAAAATGTTGTTTAGGGCCTCATTATGGGCCTGGAAGTTTGGGACCTAAAAAACCCTAGAACAATTGCCAAGATAGAAAATTTATTTTGAGATAGTTTAATAGATAGGCGGCCAATGATGTCCACCTAGACCACTATTTCACATCCAAGTGAAGAATAGGGTTTAAGATACCTAGATAGTTTTGATGGCACCTGAGGATTTCCCCTCAAGAACTAACTACGATTAGAAGGTTCCCTTCAAGGTTGGATGGGTGGATCGGTCCATGGAGGGGGCATTTCCTGACACTGGAAAGGTGACCTCAAAGGTTGGCCAAGCAAAATGACAGAGCCACTAGACACCCTACCTAAGAGCCCTTCCAAGTGGAGAATTTCACCCTTCTTTGTCCTTGTAGTATCCATTTTTTTCCAAGAAACCTCTAAGAGTGGTTATCTATCCCTTGAACAATAACTACAAATTCACAAAGACAAATAGATACTCAAAATACTTCTTAATTCAAGCTTCTCATTAATCTCCAACAATTTGAAATAGATAAGGAAACTCATGTTGAAACGAAGAATGGTAATGTCCTCACTCAATAATTTGCAAATCTCATTAGGCTAGATGAGATAGGCGGGAATGTTACCCTGGGCTTATAACCCATTCAAAAGTATCAATCAACCCTCAAGAAATAAGTTCTTCTGCCTGATGTTATTATCATATATATATATATATATATATATATTGTAACGACCTGCGTTGTTACGACAACCATTCTCGTAACAAGTGCAATTTTTTTTTTTTTTGTGTGTTTAAGGTGTGTGCGCGCGTGTAGAAGTAACAACACACTAGACTCTATATCGCCACTCGATGACCAACAAGGTGCAACCCGACAAAAGTAAAA
>ML788008.1:226808-237308 GCA_009831015.1 Picea engelmannii
GACAACTTCAAATCGTGGAAGCATAGGATACTACTCATTCTACAAGAGAATTTTCTCTTGGATCATGTCAAGCAAGTTCTCCCAGAACCAGAAGAAGAAGAAGTCAAGGCGAAGTACAAGAAGAATAAGATCAAGGCCAAGAGGATCTTCACAAATTCAATCAAGGACCACTTGATTCCATATGTATCATAATTAAAGACACCAAAGGAGATGTTTGATGCCTTATCAAGATTATATGAAATTAAGAACACAAGAATAAAGATAACCCCAAGCCATCAACTCATAAACGTGATGATGAACAAGTCAGATACAGTTTCCACCCACTTCATGAGAATATCGTAGATCAAGGATCAACTAGAAACTATTGGAGATTCAGTGGATGATGCAGATCTTGTGACGACAACCCTTAATGGTTTTCCTTCTTCTTGGGATGCATTTGTTCATGAAATTTTTGATCTGGGGGATCAAAAAGTGCTCCAAAATAAAAGTGTTCAAAAGCGCTCAAAAATGGTTTCATTGCATAGATCTCATCCTCACGATCCCAATGCAACTTGAACGGGCTCAAACAGAGTCTATATGGAAAATTTATGGTGTTCTGTCCATTTTCCCCAAAAGGAAAAACAATTTTTGACTGTACAATCCGTACATGTTGATGTGGCAGCTGACTATGCAATTCGTACAACTGTATAGGTCATGTATCAAGGACATGTGGCAGGGATGACTGGGAAAGTGGCATGGCAGGGTGATGACATGAACCAATGGATGGTCGACACATGGCAAGTGACTGGTGCATATGTGGTCCAATGAAAGGGTGCCACGTAGCCCACTCAAGGACTGCCATGTGGCACCCCATCGACCTGTAAAAGGTTGGTTTGACTCCACAGGGGTTGAACCCATGACCTCCGGGTGGATGGATGAGCGCATAGGCCAGACTCACTAGTCCGCCTACTGGGTCGATCTTAACCATATATGTGCCCATTCCTTATAAGGTCAACGGTCAATTAGTTTGGTGGTAGGGTCGGGGCTAAGCCCCAACCCTGGTCACCACACATATGATGGGACTATGGGCTAGGGCTTAGACCCATCACATGGATCCCGACACATTTCCACTACCAAACAAAATGGAACCGAGAGTTGGTCGACAGGTGCGGACAGTTATCCCAACACTTGGACACGTAACCCCCATGTGACTAGGATTTTCGGGAGTCGCGCTAATTTCTCTAACCATGCGACAATTTATCCCATGCATAGAGAATCACGTTGGATCTAGGTTCTGAGTGCATGAGCCAGGTTTTGGGAAAGGGTGTGCATTTTGGAGGATGATTTGGCTATAGGAGAAGGAGAAAACTTCAGAGGACCATAACTTCTTCATTTTTTGACCAAATCAGGTGCAAAAAGAGGCTAAAAAGGGGTTTTTTTTTCTATTTTGGAGCCATTGGAGCCCTTATTTGTGTAGTTTGAGCATTGTAAATTATTGTGTTTCACATATTGAACACTTAATGAAATAGGACCATCGGAAGTTGGACCAGGAGATGTAGCCGAAGAGAGGGGTGAACTCCTTTATCATTTTTTGTGTTATGTGTGATATTAGATGGTTGTTTATCTCTTTTATTTCTGCAATTTTAAGTTCCAAAAATAATTAAAAATCTATGTGCTTGCAAAATGATCCATTGCACAAGACACGTAAAAATTACACTTCCATTTTGCACAACCTTCAACTTCATATCAAGTTGGTATCAATGCTAAGGTTATGGTGAAGGTTTGGTTTGTTTGCAAGTGTTTTTTTTATGCTTACAAGGTTGAAGCTTACAAGAGGAGAAGGAAAGCTTATGGAGACAAGTTCTCAACTTTCAAGAAGGAGAACAATTCATTCACCTCAAATTTCAAGGATACATTCAACAAGTATGGTGTTGAAATATTGTAACTGCAAAGAGTATTCTATTTATTATTGAGTTATTATTCATTAGATCAATCCCCTTTTGTGGATTAATCATATCGGGCATTGTAATTGACCAAATCCCCTTTCATGGATTGGTCAACCCCTAAATATAATATGAAAATTGAGAAGTCGGCCCCAAGGCTAATTAAACTGGTTTTAACCACTAAGAAGACAAGTTGGCCATGCCCAGTGAAGAGACACCTTTCCAGGACCTGCCAATTTATATAAATAAAGGAAGTAAATGCCTCCTTATCTCACTCACTCATTCGCTCATCCAGTGCGCAAGTTTGGTAGCTGCAGTTGAGAGAAGAAGGAAGAGAGAGGCACATTGCTCAGTGTTGGATATTCTATAGTGTTTGTTTTATTGTCTTGGCATTGTATTGGCTATCTATATTAAGGAAGTTTTTGCTAGGTTTTCTCCCCCATGACGGTTTCCCAGGATAAATTTTGTGTATCCTGTGATTATGTTTATCTTAGTTATCTTATCTATGTTATGGTTATCTATTATATTGAAAAGAAGCCTAATAATAGCTTAAACCTTAACATGGGATCAAAGTTAAAGATGAAGAGAGAATATTTCACTGGATAAAGAAAAACATCATTGTTTTCGTACAAGAAAACTAGGGCTTTGTTGAATAGGAATATCAGCCTAAAAACCATATAGAAAAGTGTGCCCCAGCCTAGGGAACTCTTTGGCACCTTGATTGCACCTTTTTGTGGTCATATACTCTGAAAAGGAAAACCCTAGTTTTGACTAGTACCAAAAAATCATAAGTACTAGAAAAATAGAAGTACCAAAAAACCAGAAGTACCAAAAAAACAGAAGTACCAAAAAACTAGGAAACCAGAACCAGTACCAGAAGTACCAATCTAGAATTCCGCTGGTCCAATTTGAAGGGGCCAAATTTGGATTTTCTGAAATCTAACTGCACCAAGCTACTTGCCTCAGCCAAGCACACCTCCTGGTAAGTTCAAAATTAAATTCTGAGCATTTTCAATTTTTTGTCATTTTCCTAGCTCCAGGTAAAGATGTCTACAAGCACTAATCTTGTTGACAAGCTAGAAGGTGTGGAAAACTTCCATGCCTGAAATTATAGGATTGTACTCACTCTTGAATAGAATTACCTAGAAAGATTCATTAAAGAAGATGTACCGGAACCTACCGATGTTGTAGTAAAGAAAAACACCAAAAGGACACAGCTAGGATCAAAAGAATCATTGCAGATTCTATTAAAGATCACTTGATTCCTTAAGTGGCTTCAACGTAGACTCCAAAATAAATATTTGATTCCCTAACCGGGATGTATGAAGGAAATAACATCAACCAAAAGATGAATCTAAGAACTCAACTCAAAAGTACAAGGATGCAGAAAGGAGAAATAGTTCAAGAGTATTTCTCTAGAATATCACAATTCATGGAACAACTAGAAGAAATTGGTGATACTCAAGATGAATATGAAATCATAATGACAACCCTTAATGGTCTCACAATACCTTGGGATGCATTCATCCAAACTATTTGTGCCAGAAAGGAGAAACTACACTTTGACAGACTTTGGGAAGATTGTGTTCAAGAAGAAGCAAGAGTAGCTAACCGAGAAGCAATACTATCAAGAGATGAAGATCAATCCCTAGCTTCTCATAATAAAGGAGGAAGGAAGAGGTATTACTTCTAGAAAGAAACTCATCAAGATAAGGAGTCTCACCCCCCAAACAAATTCATACATAAAGAATCTACCCCTCCAAGGAGATTCCAGAAGTTCCAAAAAGGTCAAAGAAGAGAAAAGGATTTCTCATCCTACTAATGTTAGCATTGTGACAATATGGGACATATTGCTAAGAATTGTCCAGGTACAAGAGAAGAATACAAGAACATAAATAAGAGGCACCATGCCCATGCAGTTGAAGATGAAGAGCCACCCACAAAGATGATAAAAGAACAGATTGAAGACTATGTCTTAATCTCTGCCCTCTGAGGATCAGTGTCACCCGGTGAGGACACTTAGCTCATAGATAGTGGTGCTTCCAAGAACATGACAAGTCAAAGAGACATTCTCTCTTGCCTTACAGAAAATAATTTTCCCTAAAAAGTTACACTTAGAGACGATTATCAGTACCCTATCAAAGGAGTAGGAGAATCAAATTACAAACTTGATTCAGGTGTTGAAATATTGTAAATGCAAAAAGTATTTTATTTATTATTGAGTTATTATTCATTAGATCGATCCCCTTTTGTGGATTGATCATGTCAGGCATTGTAATTGACCAAATCCCCTTTGTGGATTGGTCAAACCCTAAATATATTATGCAAATTGAGAAGTCTCCCCCCGGGATAATTAAAGTGGTTTTAACCACTAAGAAGACAAGTCATCCCTACCCAATGAAGAGACACATTTCTAGCTCCTTCCAGTTTGTATAAATAAAGGAATCCAGTGCCCCATTTGATCACTCACTCATTTTCTCACTCAATGTGCAAGTTTGGTAGCTTTAGTTGGGAGAAGAAGTAAGAGAGAGGCACATTCCTCACTAGAGTATATTCTCTAGTGTTTGGTTTATTGTCTTGGAATTGTATTGGCTATCTATATTAAGGAAGTTTTTGATGGGTTTTCTCCCCCATGAGGGTTTCCCAGGATAAATGTTGTGTATCTTGTGATTGTGTTTCTCTCAGTGATCCTATCTATGCTATGGTTATATAGTAAATTGAAAAGAAACCTAATAATAATCTTAAACCTTAACATGGTATCTGAGCTAAGCTAAAGAGAGCATCTTTCACTGGATAAAGAAAAACGTCACTATTGTCGTACAAGAAAATTAGGGCTTTTTATTGAAGAGGAATTTCGGCCTAAAAATCGTCTAGAAAAGTGTGCTATGGCCTAGGGAACTCTTTGGAACATTCAACGCACTTTTTTAGTGGATAGAACTCCCAGAAAGTGAAACCCTAGTTTTCACAGGTACTAGAAAACCAGGAAACCAGAACTAGAAAATCGCAAGTACCAGAAAACTAGGAAACCAAAATCGATACAAGAAGTACCAGTCTAGAATTCTGATGGTCAAGTTTGAAGGGAAATTTTTTGATTTTTTTAAATCTAACTACACTAGGATACTCGCCTCATCCAAGCACACCTCATGGTAAGTTCAAAATTAAATTCTGAGAATTTTCATTTTTTTGTCATTTTCCTAGCTCCAGGTAAATATGTCTGCAAGCACTAATCTTATTGACAAGCTAGAAGGTGTGGAAAACTTATGTTCTTGGAAGTATAATATTGCACTCATTCTTGAAGAGAATTACCTAGCAAGATTCATTAAATAAGATGTACCAGAACCTGTCGATGCTGCAACTAAAGAAAAACACCAAAATGACACAGTTAGGTCGAAGAGAATCATTGCAGATTCTATTAAAGATCACTTGATTCCTAAAGTGGCTTCAAAGAAGAACCTAAAAGAAATTGTTGATGCCCTAACTATATTGTATGAAGTAAATAACATCAATCGGAAGATGAATCTAAGAACTCAACTCAAAATTACAAGGATGTAGAAAGGAGAAACAATTCAGGAATATTTCTCTAGAATATCACAATTCAAAGAACAACTAGAAGCAATTGGTGATACTCTAGATGAAGACGAACTTATAATTACAACCCTTAATGGTCTCACAACACCTTGGGATGCATTCATCCAAATTATTTGTGACGGAAAGGAGAAGAATGTGTTCAAGAACAAGCAAGATTAGTTAACCAAGAAGCATTACTATCAAGATATGAAGATCAAGCCCTAGCTACTCATACCGAAGGAGGAAGAAAGAGGTCTTACTTCTGGAAAGAAGCTCATAAGGAGTCTCACCCCCCAAAAAAATTCATACATAAAGAATATCACCCTCCAAGGAGATTCCAGAAGTTTTAGAAAGGTCAAAGAAGAGAAAAAGATTTCTCATCCTACCAATGTTACCATTGTGACAAGATGGGACATATTTCTAAGAATTGTCCAGCTAGATGAGAAGAATACAAGAAGAGAAACAAGAGGCACCATGCCCATATAGTTGAAGATGAAGAGCCTCCCACAAAGATGATAAAATAACAGATTGAAGACTATGTCTTAATCTCTGCCCTCTCAGGATCAGTGTCACCTGGTGAGGAAACTTGGCTCATAGATAGTGGTGCTTCACAGCTCATGACAAGTCAAAGAGACATTCTCTCTTTCCTTACATAAATGAAGTTTCCCGAGAAAGTTACACTTGGAGATGATTATTAATACCCTATCAAAGGAGTAGGAGAATCAAATTACAAACTTGATTCAGGGACCCCAATGAATATGAAGGATGCACTATGTGTGCCAGGTTTGACAAAGAAATTACTTTCTATCTCAGCTTTAGAGAAGAAAGGCTTCAAATTTTCCTTCATCGATGGATAAGTTCTTATGTGGACCAAAGGAAAAACCATGAAAGAAGCAATTGTTATTGGAAAAGAAGAAGGTGGATTGTATAATCTAAATGGTCACTTAGAAGCATCCTTGAACCATTCCATTGAGAATCCATGTGAACTTTGGCATAGAATACTAGCTCACATCAACTACAAGGCATTACCTTATGTAAGCAAGGCAGTCACAGGTCTACCAGAAATCAAGGTTCACCATGAAGGTGTGTGCAACGGATGTGCACAAGGAAAGAACATCAAGAACCCTTTCCCAAAGAGAGACAGTAAAGCAGAAGGAGTCCTAGAGCTCATTCACTTAGATGTATGTGGCCCAATTCCATCAACCTCCATCAGTGGTTATGTATACTATGTGTCTTTTATTGATGAATATTCTCGCAAAACCTGGTTTTACTTTTTGAAATCAAAAGATGAAGTGTTCAGTAAATTCAAGGAATTCAAATCCTTGATAGAGAATCTCTCTGAAAGAAAGATCACGATACTCAGTTCAGATAATGGAGGAGAATACACCTCAAAATAATTTGCAAACTTTTGCAAAGATGCCAGGATCAAGAGGGAGCTCACCACTCCCTACAATCCTCAACAAAATGGTGTAGTAGAAATAAAGAACATAACTATAATGGAAGCAGTGAAGACCATGATCCATGATCAAGATCTTCCAATGCACTTATGGGCATAAGTAGCAATAACAACAGTGTATGTACAAAACATACTGTCCCATAGTGCACTTGGGTTCAAGACCCCTGAAGAGATGTTCTCTAGAAAGAAGCCAGAAGTAAGGCCTCTCAAAATATTTGATTGTCCAGTATTTGTACACATTCTGAAAGAGAAGAGAACCAAGTTGGACCCTTCTAGAAAGAACAGAATATTTGTTGGATACTCTGAGGTCTCCAAGGCCTTCATAGTTTATATACCAAGTTACCATTATATTGATATCATCATGGATGTAACCTTTGATGAAGATGCAACACTCAAGAAATCAAGAAGATGTCAGATTGAAGAAGTATATGAAGAAGAAACTGTGGCTCCCAGAGTTGCAGAATTAGTGATGGAAGTCATAACTTCCCCTCATGACGATATTCTATAAGATCATGACATAAAATAATCTCAATAACCTCCCCATATGACGATCTCCCACAAGAGAAATCCATCCTAGGAAAGGGAACTTATTCAACATGGAGAGAAGTATGGTTCCCCCGAAGGAACCATGAGACAAGTGAAGAAACCCAAGCCATTCTCCAGTTATATGGCCCTGATGTGTGATATCTTAGAGAAGGAGCCTACTTTATTTGAAGAAGATATTCATAAGAAAGAATGGGCAGATGCCATGACAGAAGAATACCAATCCATTAAAAATGATGATGTATGGGAAATAGTTCCCAGACCAAAGAGAAAGGATGTGGTATCTTCCAAATGGATTTTCAAAATAAAGCATGTTTTTGATGGAAGTATTGAGATATACAAAGCAAGGTTTGTTGCTCGTGGATTTTCTCAAAATGAAGGCATTGACTATGAAGAGACATTTTCTCTGGTATCCATATACACTTCAATCAGAACCATCATATCTCTTGCAGCTAAGATAAAGTGAAAGTTACACCAGATGGACGTGAAAACAACTTTATTGAATGGTGTCATTGAAGAATAAGTGTATATAGAACAACCTCAAGGGTTTTAAGTTGAAGACAAGAAGACTCATGTCTGCAAGTTGAAGAAGGATATGTACGGATTGAAGAAATCTCCTAGAATTTGGTATGGAAGGATTGATAGTTTCCTGACGAGTAAAGTTGATTCTCCTAGAAATCTCCTAGAGTAAAGATGATTCTAACCTTTACTTCAAGGTTATGAATGATGATCTTGTTATATTGTTGTTGAATGTGGATGACTTATTCTTAACTGGAGAATAAAATCTCATCATTGATTGTAATAATAAACTCACTGCAGAATTTGAGATGAAATGCCTTGTCCTGATGCATTATTTCTTAGGTATTGAGGTCTGGCAGAGCCTAGAGAAGATATTCCTTAACCAAGGGAAGTATGCAGTTGAAATACTGAAGAGATTTGATATGTTGGAGTGAAAATCCATGAATACACCCATGGAAACAAAGTTGAATCTCATGGTTGACACTTCGTTAGAATTGATTGATGCTGCATTGTACAGGAAGATCATTGGATCTTTGATGTATTTGATGAACACCAGGCCATATATATGTTTTTTTGTGAACACCTTGAGTCAATTTCGGGTAGATCCCAGACGTGTTCATCTAGTTTCTGCAAAACATGTGATGAGGTATCTTAAGGGTACATTAGATTGTGTTCTCAGTTATAATGGAGATCATGACTTTAGACTGAGTGGTTATACTAATTCAGATTGGGATGGAAGTGTCTTTAAAAGAAAGAGAACTTCAAGATGTTTTTTCAGTCTGGGGTCAACCATGATCTCATGGCAGAGTATGAAGAAATCAAGCATTTCTCTCAACATGACAGGAGAAGAATACATTGCTGCATGTTCCTTCAGTTGTGAATCCATATGGCTTCAAAAGTTGTTGACAGGTCTATTCAATCTGGAGATGGAAGCAACCATGATCCTATATGATAACCAGAGCTGCATAAGGATAACATAGAACCCTATGTTCCATGAAAAGTCAAAACACATAGAGATATGGTATCATTACATCTATGATAAGGTGCAGAGAGGAGCCATAAAGCTCCAATATGTTAGCACGGATGAACATGTTGTTGATGTGTTGACCAAGCCTCTCTCTCGTGTAAAGTTTGAGCACTTTCGAGATAATATTGGTGTAGTACGAAAGGATCTCCCTCGAAAGGGGGAGTAGTGTTGATGTCAGCCTAGTGCTGAAGATTTCTAGCTTCATGCTGATGTTTTTTTTATGCCAAGCTCGTGATGAATATTTCCAGCTTTGTGTTGATGTTGTTGAGATGTCAGCTTCATGTTGAATATTTCCATATTCGTGTTGATGTTGTTGTGATGCCAGCCTCATGCTAAATATTTCCAGCTTCCTGCTGATGTTGTTGTGATGCCATCCTCGTGCTGAATATTTTCAGCCTCATGTTGATGTTGTTGAAATGCCAGCTTCGTGCTAAAGATTTCTAGCCTAGTGTTGATGTTGATGATGCTCCAGTCTCCGTGTTGTTATGTTGTTGTTGATGATGATGCTCCATCCTTCGTGTTTTGATGTTGTTGTTGATGATGATGCTCCAACCTTTGTGTTGTGATGTTGTTGTTGTTGATGATGCTCTAGCCTTTGTGTTTTGATAATGTTGTATCAGCCTTGTGTTGTTATTGATGATGATGTATTAGTGTTATACTAATCCATGTTGATGCAAATGACGCTAATTCCATTCCAAATCCCTGTTGTGAATGATGACATTGATGATGAGAAAAAATTCTGATGATTTATATATATGTCAATCAGTGTTCCAGATGTTGTTGATTTTGCTTCCCTCTCTCTCTCCCGATGATGTTGTATAATACCCTTCTTGTTAAGGGGGGGTGTTGAAATATTGTAACTGCAAAGAGTAGTATACTTATTATTGAGTTATTATTCATTAGATCAATCTTGTTTTGTGTATTGATCATATCAGGCATTGTAATTGACCAAATCCCCTTTTGTGGATTGGTCAAAACTTAAATATATTATGCAAATTGAGAAGTTGGACCCTAGGATAATTAAAGTGGTTTTAACCACTAAGAAGACAAGTTGGCCCTATCAGTGTTTCATGGAAACCTACATGGGAGATCTAGATAAAGAATATGAAAAACAATGCTTATCAAGAAAAGGAAGAGAGATACACAATGAAGAATGAGAATCAATGCATATTATTATCTAATCAATGAGTGAGTGATCTACACTCATATAGTTAATGACATCCTATAATTAGGAATGCATGCATAATAGTGATGGTCTAAGATTAGAAAGTCTAAAATAGAACTAGTCAATTAACTCCCACTGAACTAATGTTACTCCCACTGAACTAGTGTGTCGAAAATAGAAATTTCTCCAACACCCCCCCTGAACATCACTATGGAGTAAAAAATGAGTCCCGACTACTAGGCCATTTTAGGTACTCATGTACAATGCAACTAATGAAAAATGAATAAAAGTGAGGAAAGAT
>ML788008.1:237479-253194 GCA_009831015.1 Picea engelmannii
GCCTTATTAGATTGAACCATATAGCAATGCATGGGCATCACAGGTTCTGAAGATGAAAATACATGAGAAGACTCCTCATGTTGAGATCGAGTCCTCCTCAAATCCAATGGATTCCCTTCAAGGTTTCCTACTGGCTTAAGTGTGGTCTATGCCTTCTTGGGCATCTGTTGAAGCTTCGATGTTGGATTCTTATCTGGGTGTACTACCTTCTTATTTCCATGTATAGAATCTAAGTGCATGGAATCATCTCTTATGTCTGAAACTGATGGAAGAACAAGAGTATATGCATGTTGCACTAGAGGTGCATGAAAAGTACTCTCCTTATGTGCAAGTCAAATAGAGGAGTTGTTGTCAGAAAAATTAGTGAATTTATACAACCTTGAATTGTGATCCACCTCACCAATTGCAATGATGGAATTGTCGTGCATGTCAATTACTGAAACTGAATCTGATGTAAATTCAACATTTTTACCTTTCTAAGTGATCTGATAAACTGAGAGAAGATTCATAGAAAGATTTGGAACATGTAGAACATTCTCAAAACTGTCATTATGGAGTTCCACTCTCCCTTCTCCTGCTACTGCTACTGGTGTATCATCCTCCATGAGAATAGGGGATCTTGAGCATGGAATCAAAGAAGAGAAAAATTCCTCTTTCACTTCCTTATGATGAGATGCACTAGAATCTATAATCCATGAATCAGATGATGAATTGATTGCAACCAGAGCATGATGATTACCTTTCTTAGGAGAAGGATCTTCTTCCTTTTTCTTCTTGACTCCCTTTGGAATGAAGTTTCCAAGGTTGTTCTGCTGAAGTGTCTATGCTATAAGATCAATTTGTTTCTTCATGCATATGGATTCTTCATGATTCAGTTTATTGCAGTAAATGCACTGCTTTCCTTTCTTCTTCTTGGAATTTGAAGACCCTTTGGAACCTGAAGAATCATTAAAGGGTTTGGAATATCCCTCCTTCACGTTCTATTTGGATGACCATTTTCCATCATGCATGGTGAGTGCATGTGATTTGGGATCTTTCTTGAGGCCCATATGTACGAGTTTTGTATTCTCTTGTGTAAGAGACTCAATGAACTGAGCCAACGTAGGCATTTTCCAATTTGTTCCAAAAATGCATCTGTCATAATGGAAATTGGAGACATATACAATGTATTACGGTCCTATCTTGGCCAAGATTGTTAGAATAAGTTGTTTCTCTTGTGTATAATTATCAATACCACATTCACCCAAGCTCAATATCAAATATTTAAATTTAGTAAAAAAATCTTTTATTTTATCAAAACTTTTAGGGTCTAAGGTATTCAACTCTACCTCAAGCATATGACCTTGCATCTCATCCTTCTTTCCAAAAAGTCCTTCCAAGGTGGTCCAAATCTCATTTGGAGTATTGCATGTGGCAACATGAAACCATAGATCAATGGAGATTAACTTAAGAAGTAGTCATGTGCCCTCATCCTTACAGTTCGCCCATCTCATATTCTCAATCACTGATGTAGGTTATGTTTTTGTTGCCATCATCAAATTATACAGTCCTTTCCTTCTGAGTTGAAATTCTGCCTTGGGCTTCCAATCAAAATAATTGTATGGTGTGAGGATTAACACCAAGTTTGACTATATAATAGTTGTCCTATCCATCTCTCCCACTGTTTCTAAGAACCCCTAAAAATTTACTCTCAATCTGCAAGTGAAAATTTAAGAAATCACGACAGAAAGGGCACTTTAAGTGAAAATTCGTATCAGTTTCCATAGATGATCTTCCAACTTACTTTCTGAGAAAACGGTGAGGAATCTCACCAAACGGTTGAAAACCAACTTGTAAAATGGGTCGATTTACTTTCAACGTAAGCTGTTTCCTCAAAAACTTAATATTTTGGGAGCAACCACTGTAGAAAGGTACGACCATGGATTTGTATCATTTTCAGGAGGTTATGTTATGAATTACTTTCGGAGAAAATAGTGAAGAATCTCGCCAAACAGTTGAAAACCCACTTGCAAAATTGGTCGATTTACTTCACATTAAGGCCGTTTCCTCAAAACATTAATACTTTTGGATAAATAACTGATGAAAGCTACGACCACGGATTTAGCTCACTAAAACTCTGATTTTCCTTATTCTTTGGCTTGTCTGGCTTGCTCCAAGCAGTGTAGCTCTAATACCATGTCAATGTTTCATGGAAACCTGCATAGGAGATCTAGCTAAAGCATACACAAAAAAATCTTATCAAGAAAAGGAAGAGAGATACACAATGAAGAATGAGAATCAATGCATATCATTATCTAATCAATGAGTGAGTGATCTTCACTCATATAGGCAATGACATCCTATAATTAGAAATGCATGCATAATAGTGATGGTCTATGATTAGAAAGTCTAAAATAGAACTAGTCAGTTAACTCTCACTGAACTAGTGTTACTCCCACTGAACTAGTGTGTCGAAAATAGAAATTTCTCCAACAGACCCTGCCCAGTGAAGAGACACATTTCCAGCACCTCCTAGTTTGTATAAATAAAGGAAGTCAATGCCTCATTTGATTACTCATGCATTCGCTCACTCAGTGCACAAGTTTGGTAGCTACAGTTGGGAGAAGAAGGAAGAGAGAGGTGCATTACTTAGTAGAGGATATTCTCTAGTGTTTGGTTTATTGTCTTGGCATTGTATTGGCTATCTATATTAAGAAATTTTTTGTTGTGTTTTCTCCCCCATGAGGGTTTTCCAGGATAAATGTTTTGTATCTTTTGATTTTGTTTCTCTCAGTGATCCTATATATGCTATGGTTATCTAGTAAATTGAAAAGAAACCTAATAATAAGATTAAACCTTAACATCAGGAACCCCAATGAAGATGAAGGATGTACTATATGTACCAAGTTTGACAAAGAACGTACTTTCTATATCAGCTTTAGATAAGAAAGGCTTCAAAGTTGCTTTCATAGATGGAGAAGTTCTTATGTGGCCCAAAGGGAAAACCATGGAAGAAGCAATTATTATTGGAAAATAAGAAGGTGGCTTGTATAAGCTAAAAGGACTCAATACATTGAAGATCCCTGTGAACTTTGGAATAGAATACTATCTCACATTAACTACAAGGAAATACCATATGTAATCAAGGCAGTCACAAGTCTACCAGAATTCAAGGTTGACCATGAAGGTGTGTGCAACAGATGTGCACAAGGAAAGAACATCAAGAAACCTTTCCCGAAGAGAAACAATAAAGAAGGAGGAGTCATAGAGCTCATTCACTCAGATGTATGTGGCCCAATTCCATCAACCTCCATCAGTGAGTATATATACTATGTATCATTTATTGATGATTGTTCTCGCAAAACTTGGTGTTGTGTTTGTTTCGTCACTTGGGTGAGCAAAACAAGGGCACTTGCATACCTAGTTGAGCCTGCTAGACAAGACAAATGTTAGTGCATGGGTTAAACAAACCAAACACATGAAATAAACAACTAAATAAATTAAAGCAACTAAGGAAATAAAACTATAATGCATAAGAAACTTTTAGAACCATAAACAATCAACCAATGACCAATATTATGCCACCAATGGATAACTATATTAGTTGGCCAAACGCCATAGAGAAATGAGGACTTATGAGTCCCCTCTTCCTCCTTGGGAGGGCTCTTGAGTTTGCTAATGGAGATCTCTTCTTACAATGGTAGAAAAGAAAGCAAATGATGAAGAAATCAATGCCTATTCCCTCAAGAGGTGAGTGGAATGGCCTATTGGAATGTTTCTAGAATGCTCCAAGGGGAAAAGAGGATTCTCAAGGGAGGATTGGGGCAGCATAACAATACTATGAAAATATTAATTTCTTAGTGCACCCATGGCCTCCATTTATAGCATTTCTTCAAGGAAATATTCAATTGGTTCTTAGTGTGAACAAGGGGCCCTTTAGGGAACCCTTTGGTCCTTGACCAGCCCCCCATTCAGATTCAGCTCAAATCTGAAGGTCAAATCAAGTTGGGAGTTGGTCCATAAGTGGTTGAGGAGTCGACAAGAACTATAAATGTGCCATTCACAAGAGTGAACGGATTTTATCGTACACATTCACGCATATGGTGCATTGTGTGCTCTACGAGCTTCTTTGGCCCACACACTGTGCCCGTTCTTCCTTTAGTGATTTTGTGCATGTCAATTTTTTCTCAATTGCATAGTTTTTTCCTTTTGGAAATGCTTTTTGGTGCTACAGGTGAACTAATAGTTGTTTGGTTTGTTGTATTTTTGTAACCATTTGTGTGCAATGTTGCGGATGGAATTTCAGTGATAACATATGCCCCCTGATGTGTGAGGTTAGGAGCATACTTATAGATGAAATACATCATTGTTTCTTTTACTAAGAGTGCCATTGTAATGAAGAGTCCTGAGAGGAACTGTAAGAGAGATCCATCGGAGGGAGAGGGGAAACTGTGGGACCCAAATCTTTCTCTAGGGACTGTGGGATACCCAGGGTTTATGAACGATGTCAAAATGAATAAAGGAGAGTGGATTCCCCAACCAAGGGCAACATGGGTTGCATTGCCAGAAAAATAAGGTCGTCAAGGGAGACGACAAAAATCTAAGTAAATGTTGGAAACAAAGTATTTTTACAATTACCAAATAAATAAATAATAATTTGGGATGAGTGTACAGATACAATAACGGGTTCCCCAATGTGAGATGGCTTGGCCTCTGAGGACGCAAGTTGTGTGGAGAAATGGTGAAGGGTGGGGGCCCCATGGGTGGGTTTTTGTATGAGGTAAATGAATGGAGGGAAATTTTTAGATGGGAAAACTAATTTTGGATGAAATGGAGGGTTAATGATATTGTAGAGGTGCAATCAAATAAAATTGAGATGAGATAACTTGGGAGTCCATTGGGAAATCTAGAAAAATGATGAGAAGGAGTATGTGTCTTATTCTCGGAAATGTGTAAGACTATCAGGACTCCCATACCTAGGGGGTGAAAGCAGCATGAGTGTCAAAGTACCAAGAGGAACTATGAATGGGACAACTCATGTGGGTGATAGTACCAAAATGCAGCAGAGGTGACAGTACTGCAGAGCCGAATGTATGGACCCTAAAGGTGAATGTTGGAGGGTCTGATTGGGAGATGAAAATGATATTTAGACGGAATGATTACATGCTAGTGTCGAACATATACTTGAAGGGGTTGCGCTAGTTGTGATGAACAAGTACCTTCACACATTAAAACCGAATACTCGACATGAACAATATCTGATGATAAAGAACATATAACAATTATTTGATAATTTTTAACATGATCATGCATACTTGGACGTGATGTGAGAAAAATGCTCCCCCGAGGCTGAGGGAAGATGGTGACGCAGGGAATGTGACTATGTAGAAGGAGGGACCCTGATCCCGTGGCTGAAGACAGATTGGGAAATAGAAACTTTGGGCTCCTGTAACTGAATGTGGAAGTTTGGAAAAAGGGACTATATATGGTTGATGAGCCCACAATGCCACCTCATTTGTACCTGCTACTACAGTGAATTGATGAGAGTATTTGGAGGAGTTTTGAAGACTACAGGAGCTCAAGCTGACTAATCCAAGAGTTGCGAGAGTCAATTTAGTGGTCTCATCCTCTTGCACAGTATGTATTTTCTAGTTTTTTGGGTATGAGTCGTACGGATGGTCGTACTAGGGTAGGTTTAGGGGTGGGCCCACAGATGCACGGGAGAAGGATATGTGTGCCTGTTAGAATTATAGCTAACAGGCGTTGCTATGGAAATCGTTCAAGAGTCTGTCTGCTTCATCTATTTTCAGACATCGACGGAGTATGGTGTCGACCCCATGTTGGTACAAAACATCACCAATGAGGAGGTACCGAGGGGCCTGATGGAGAATGCACCGAAAATCATCTCGAGAGAGATGAGACCCAAACTTTTTTTTCCGAAGGTAAACGAGAAGGTCTCCATACCAAGGGTCATCCAAGGGGATGAAGAAGAGATGTTCATCGGGAAAATCCATATTTAAAGGTGAAGCTTTGGCGTCTAAGGGAAGTGTCGTAATGAGTTCAGTGAGAACAAGTGATTTCTTTCTTTTGGGAGTTGAGAACTCTAGGTTGTATTACTGAATAATGATGATCCATCGGGCAAATTTTCCATTAATATGTCATCAACTAAGCAAGTACTTCATGGGGTTAGAATATGCTATGACTTTAGTAGTGCGAAGCAAGATATAGTGACACATTTTTTGAACTGCAAGGACAACTGTGAGGGCTAGTTTCTCATCATGATTGTACTTCAGGGGTGGTCCTAAAAGATTTTTTCTGATGTGGCAAATAACATTCTCTCGTCCATCATCCCCTAGTTGGATGAGGACTCCTGCTACTGAGATGGTTGAGGCTAATAAGTAGAGGATGTAATTGCGATCATAGTCTATAGGACTAATCAAAGGGGTGTTGGATAGTGCCACTATTAAATCATCAAAAGAAGTTTGGGCATGTTCATCCCATCGAAATGGGATATCATGACGTAGTAAGAAAGGAAACCATGCACGCGAGTGGCATAATCTGGGATAAAGCATTGTAAAAAGTTATATTTTCCTTGTAGGCTCTACAGTTGGCACAAATTCCTAAGTGGTGGAATTCTAGTGATAGATTGGACCTTGAGGGGGTCCATTGTGATGTCGTGTTGAGAGACAATGAACCCAACAAGGTGTCTGACGATGACGCAAAATACACACTTGAGGGGATTTAAGTGGATATTGTACTGGTGACATCATTGAAATACAACTCGTAAGTCATCTAAATGTTGAGTTTGTTTCTTGGATTGAGCAGTGAGGTTGTCCAAGTAAGTGAGGATGATGAGAGCAAGATCATGGAAAACATAAGTCATGGACCATTGGAACATAGCACCTGCATTTTTTATCCCAAAAGGCATGACGCGATAAGAAAAAGTACCCCATGTGGTAGTAAAATCGATTTTATACTGATCTGCTAGATGGATTTGGATTTGATTGTAGTCGGAAAACCCATCCATGAAGGAAAAGGCCTCATGGTCGGCACAGTCATTGATAATTTGGTCGATGAAAGGGGTTGGGAAGTTGTCTTTGGGACAAGCATTGTTGAGATCATGAAAGTCGATGCAGACACAAATAATGCCCTATGTTTTGTTAATGGGAATGGGGTTGGAAACCCATGAGGTATACGCAACGGGGTAAAATGAACCCAACAACACGTAACTTGTCAATTTCGAATTTGATAGCCGCAACTTTGGATGGGTGAAGTGGGCACTACTTTTGATGGACTGGGGAAACATATGGCCATGTGTCGATGCGATGTTCAACTATAAAGGATCGAGGTTGGGCATCTTTGTATATGAACAGGAAAAAATATCCCAGTATTCCCGAAAGAGAGCTTTGTAAGATGTGAGTTCTTCAGGGGAGCATGCGGCACCAATGGTGATTTATTCTATGATTCTCAGTTTGATGGAAATGTCAATTTTGACAATGGGGGAGATATTTTCCATGTTTCCTTCCTCAAAAGCATCGGGGGCAGGGATAGGGTTGTTGAACTAGTCTATATTCCCTGAAAGAATAAAATCCTAGGTTTTGATTGCACATATGGAGGTTTGGTTAGGAGGGTCAAAAGGCTTCATGTGAGAGAAAAAGCGCTTTGTGATGGAGCACATTCCATGGGAAATCGAGGGTAGTGAGTTCCTCCAGGATATCTTCGTTGCAGTGGAAAATGAGAGAATATAGGGGATCCAGGGAGGTAACCTGGGTGACTGTCACCGTGTGATTATCTTCAAGTGGTGAAGACGTAGAGGGGATGTCGCAAGTATGTTGCGATGGCTCGCTTTTCATAAACCAAATGTCCAAACACTGTGGGGGATAAAATGTGGTAGGGGGTAATATTTCCTGTGGGAAATGAACCAGAGAATTGGGAGGATTTGGGGAAATCTCCATAGATAGTCTATTTATGAACCAGGGAGGGGTGGGAAGTGACTCAGATTCGAGGGAGGAGATATGGACAGTATCTGGAGAAGAGATGGGGGGAGTAACTTGCATCACATGAGGTAAGGTGGTTGAATGATTTTGAATAAGGGTTAATTGACAACGCCTATATTCAACGATCAAAGGGAACTGGTATGTGAAATGAGCAAGTGAGTTACAGATAGCGCAAAGGCACCTCATCCGTTCAAGGACTGAGGTAGATACATAATGGATGTCAATGATGTGGGTACCCAAAAGTGGTGCTGGAGAGGGCTCTTGTTGAAAGGTTTGGCGTACTATCGTTAGAATTTGGAAAAAATGAGGTAGAGATGGGCAATGATGAGTGTAGTGGACATATTCTGAACAGATGGCGCAAGCGAATTTGGTTTGCAGCCCTTTACTGCCTATAGTGGGAGAATTTTTTGTAGTACTAGATGTGCTTGGTGAAGCAGCGAGAGATGTGGTTGCTCGAGGAAGTTGGATCAGATTGCATAACTAGGGAAGAGAAGGAAATCTATTAATGGGGTGTCCCTCTCCTTCACATAGTGCGCAAGGAGGTTGAATTCAAGGAGGAAGTGGAGTGGTGGGAACTTTCTTCTTCTGTCTGCCCCCAGCTGTGGTAGTGGTGCTGGAAATTGGGGGTGAGGGTGGCGTGGCTAGAGTTAGTACTAGAATCTGCATTGGGATTACCTCTGACTGAGGAGGGAGAGATGGTTGAGGAACCATCATGGGTGGGTGTAGATACCATACAGGGATGGCGAGTACCATGTTGGGAAAGGTAAGCGTTGCAGCTACCTGAAAGGATTGTACTCTCGATGGGGGGTAGAAGAAGGGGATTTGAGTGATGGCTTGGGGGATTATTTCCCAAACTGGGATTTTCCCCTGGGGGAGGGGGAAATCAAGGATAAGTGGTGTATTAGTGTTCTCAGGGAAACCCTGAGGTAAAATTTCTTCAACTGGTGGGATGTCGAGGTGAGGAGAGGCCTTAGTGAGAGGGATGGTGTCTCCAATGTAAGTTCAATTAGAAGATATGACACACACTTGTGTTGAAGGGTGTATGAGAGGTGGTGCTCCATGGTATGCCCCCGGCAAGGATGGGTCCTTGAAAATTCCAGGGCCCATGTCAATGAGTGAATAAGCATCAGAACTAGTGCGGACAAGAGGAAATATGTTATCGATGTTGGCGGAATGGTTAGGCTCATAATGTGTAATTTGGTTGATGGTGACGATTTTCCCATTATGGGGGAACATCATCGTTCAAAACACAGAAGAGGCCACTTCCTTCATAGTGTAAATGTAGATACATCCAAAGAAGATATTGTAATCGAGTGGGACATCGATAAACTCAATGTCGATGAGGATGGTTTTTCCCCCAAGTTCGACGGGGACATTTTGAAAGATCCCTTCAGGGGAGGATCGTCGACCATCATAGGCTCTTAAAGTGATGGCAGATGGTACTAGCTCAGGGTAGCCTAGTTTTTTCCATACACTTTTGGACATGATGCATGTGGATGCACCTTCATCAATGATACACCGATGAACCGTGATGTTCTGAATCTTGAATGGTATCTGGAAAGCTACCAGAGTGGGGAGACAAGGTTCTCTGCTATCTAGATCAAATGTGATGAGTCTAGTATCAGTTGGGTTGACTGCCCCCAAGGTGGAAAGTAAGGATTTTCATTGATTTGGATAAGTTTGGAGGACCTCCAATATAGACATGGTTGTAGGAGACTGCTCCAAGTCATCGACCATACTGTAATTGTGTGTTTCCCTATCCTGAGGGTTATTGACATTCCGTCGTAATGAAATGCGAGGGATATGAATGGGGGGTTTAGTGTTAGGGCGTGGAAGCATCAAGGTTTTTCCAGTTGTAGATGGAGCTACTTCCGAAGTGGTGGGAGTAGATTCAGGGGGCACGCTATATTGATGACCATGCGTTTGCAGAATAATTTCTTCTTCGCTAGTGAGGAGGATATTGAGATCCGCTAGATTTCCAGGGTTTTGATATTGTCCCATTTGTGGTGGGGCAGGATGTACCTCTTGTTTAGGATTCATCACACCTTGGTGTGTAATTGATTTTTTCAACATGGCTAGGGGTGGTTGTTGCAAATATTGTTGTGGGGCCTGTTGAGTGGTAGGTGGTGCTAGAGTACATGGCACATTCATGGATTCTTTCATCTATTTGAAGTCGGAAATTTGGGGGCAATGGTGAGTATAATGACCATGCTCACTGCAAAGAGAACAAGGGAAGTTTTTTCGAAGGTTTTTTTTGTTGATACTCCCTTGGCATTTGTTGTTATTGTCCCCTTGGGATTTCTAGTTACCCTGATTTTGGTTTCCCCTAGCAACTTGGTTTTGTTGGGGGTTATTTCCCCCTAGTCCAAGGTTATTATTGTTTTAGTTTTTTCCTTTATTTTTGGCATTATTCGAATGATGGGTCGGATTTTCTGTATTCAATTGTTTAAATGTATGAAGTTGTTGAATGGGAGAGGGTTGAACAAAGTTCACATCGGTGTGTGTTTTTCCATGTGGACGAGCAACTGGCTATGGAGGACCCAGAAATGGAAAATACAGATTGTTTTGTGGCAACGATTCATAGGGAGCATAGGAAGGCGAAGCGCTTTCACTAGTGCCCAAGTTATATACTAAGGTAGAAGGGGAACCTAAACTTGGTTGAGAAGTCAGGCACATGATGGGTGTCAGTGAGGGTTCACTTATGGGTGGACAAGGAGCAAGAGTATATCATTGTTGGTAAGGGGGAGGAGGGTAATACGACGACCCTCCATATATCTGTGGATATTGGGGTGTCTCGTATAGAGGTTTTGGTTGGATGTACAAGTTGTGGTGTATCGTGGTACCAATCAACCCATCCGCAGCATGAGACATGTTAGGCTTGTCTTGTCCAAATGGTACGTGTCTCAGTGCATCCGGTAATACTGTGTATAGGTAATCCAACTGAGCATAAATGAGGTTTAAATGTTGAGCCTTATTGATGGCTTCCTCTTTGGATTGGGGGAAGGTGGATGCCACATCTTTGGAAAGTATAGAGACTAGTGATTTTAGAAACCAATCGAGACATTGTTCTTTGGTGGTTTCCGCTTTACATAAACTACGTTGTCAACACCATTCGTGAATGTGGTCGGAGATATGCATAGTTGAGGTTTGTTTTCACTCGGAGAGCATTTCTAAACCAGTTTCATGATGAACTAATAGTTGGAAAAAGGCCAAAAAGGCTTTGGCCAAGGATTCAAAAGTCACATGGGACCCTGATTCCTTCAAATTTTGGAATATCTGAAGGTAGTTTGGTAGACATATTGGGCCATGTGGGGTCATGTAATATAGGATCATTCTTGAGTTTACTCAAATCAGGAATGTTGAGAGATGCCAAATATGGCATGAGGGGTGGTGGTGGAGGATTAGTTCCAGCCATGGTGTGAGCAGGTAGTGGACCTGACCCTTGAGGGGGATTTGGTGGGGTTGTACTTCTCCCTTGAGGGAATTTTCCCCCCTGCCTCCTTGTGAAGGAGAGATAGTGGATGGATGGCATTTGGAATTGGACCCAAGTAAAGTGGAACCAAGCAAAGTGGATTCCAAAATAGTGGCACTCACAGGGGTATGAGATGGTTGATTCAGTGAGTTGGTAAGACTAGGAACTCCTCCTAGAATAGGAGGGAGATTCTGCAAGCGTCTGGAACGACGGGGATTCTTTGGGTCCCCTATGATGTCCGACTAGCAAAGTGAATGTTTGAAAATGGTGATGAGAGCAATAAATGAACAAGAGTTTTGTATAATTTGGACCTTCACAATATAACTCACAATTGCATGTAATCAAATGAGCATCATACATAAATCAACTATAAATAAGCATACATCTGGGCAGGTGGATTTTGTCTGCGTGGGAGAAAAAATAAAACAAATGCTCATGTACTAAAAGATGTATTTTCCTTCCTCTCAAATAGCACTGGACCTTCCAAGATCACTCAACAATGGGGTCTGAAGCCACCGGAAGAGGAACTAGTGAAGGATGAAATAATCAGTTATAATGAGGGGTAGAGGGTGAATATCCCAAAAGAGTTGGCGATATTTCCCAATAGACACACAAAATATGATTAAGGTGCAATTGGAGCCCACAATTTCCACCTGGGTAGATGTCCTAAATTTGGCCACTAGGTACCTCAGTCAAAGTGCGACATTTAGATCTCCAGCCTCATAAATGGGTCACGGGTTGGATCCCTTCCAAGAGTTGGGTGAATCAAGGGGGGATGCACAGAACAACCAAACATTGGCCTTCAACCCTTCACGGGTATCTCCCTACCTTATGGTGTAGGAACACTTGACTTGGAGGATTTTAAAGTTCCCTATTTATCAACTTCTTGTTTAAAAATGTGAGAACCAGATAACAGGGGGTTATTTGGATGCCTACCCTTGAGATCCTACCTAGACTAAAAAATTTATTTTGGAACCTCCTGTGGAGGAAAACTTAGTGAGTTTATAGAAAACATTTAGATGTGGTGGGCTGAGAGATTAGGGATGTGAACCAATCTCGTTTGAATTAAGTGGATGTGGATAATTTCTTCAAAATATAGTGGGACGTTTCGGAATTCCTTTGGAGAAAAACTACTTCAACCTCCACAATTCAAGATGGAAATTATGTGAGTGAGGAGTGACTTTGTGTGTGAGAAACTAATAAAATTTGTCAAATTTTAATAAGTTAGGTGTGAATTTACAACATGTGGACTTTCTGTGGTCCTTACAAATCTTTTTACCAGTTTTACTAAATTTCATTGGTACAACCTTGCAGAATTTTAAAAGCCCTAAAGAACTACCATGTGGACATATGGGTCCTTGCCAATCCTTTAAACTCCCTAATGTTGTTTACACTAAGAAAGCTTAAAAAAATATCCTAGATTGCAAGCATGTGGGCATGTATGGGCCTGTTACTTTGATCTTTAAACTCTCCTAGTGATGTAAACTAAGAAAGAAATTTGAAGAAACTATCCTAAGTTTGCAACATGTGGGCATGTATGAGCCCTTACAAATTTAAAATGATTTCAAAAAGAAACTAAGAGGAGCCCTAGAGGGGATTTGTCCTCTCCTAAATATATTGTTAAGGGAGATGAAATGTCCCCTTAACCACCTTTCTAATTCTCAATATCTCTCTATAGTGAGAGAGAAGAGCATACTTAATGATCAAAGTTTATTTCTGGTCCCAATGCAAGTGTTTTTATATGTGATAGCAAATGATCTCAACTTATATTTTACAAACCAAACAAGCTATCCATGTGGAAACCAAAGAAAAAGAGGAGAATGTATGGTTTTTTTTACCCGCTAAGTGCCTATGTTTAGCTAACCTTTCATATGGGAAAGGATTCTAAGTGGAGTGCATTTACAATTTGCATGAAAGAAAGAATTTGAAGTCTAGGGGCCTTCAAATCATCACAAAAAAAAGCTTACAACTTTGAAACTATGGAATTGTGTGTTGGGCTCTGGATTTATAACATTTTCTTGCTGGTTCTTGAAGATATTGTTTACTCTCCTGAAGTCTTTTGTTAAGAAAATGGCATTCTTTCTGTGCTATTCATATTCTGTTACACATATATGTTCCATTATATACAAAAATCATGAATTACTTCCAAAACCACAAATGAGCGAAGAATTCAACCATAAATGCAATAATAATCCTCTTCTACGGAGAATAGTTGAACTTTGCAAGAATGCAGGGTCTTGGCTTGTAGTGGATAATACTTATGATTATTTTATGGGTTGAAACATACTTGTGAAGAGGCTCCACACATTATCAATGTATTCTCTTTTTATGGTATGATGGGCTTCATATCCTTCTGAAGTCGAGGGCCTTGGAACACAAGATAATATCCCAATATGTGCTTCAATCATTGGACAAAAGCTTTCTCTGTATTCACTGGAGCTTGGCCCCGAATGGGTGAAGGAAAGGGTTTAAAAACAAAGATATAATTTGGATGCACTGTCACCTCTTGGTGCAAATGTTGTAAAGGGCAGACAAGGAGTAATTTATCTCTGGAGCAAAGTTACCAACTGGTGCTTCTGATGATGTTGAAGTTGTTAAATGGTTTGCAAAAGACATGGGGTTATTGTTATCCCCGGTAGTGCTAGGGGAGGACCARGGTATATTTGGGAATGCTTTMTTCTTAATTTTTCAGGTAGAAGATCTTGGCAATATTATTCAAKATGTGCAAATTGTTAAGATCATCATTTACTTCAGTTTTTGGGGTTATTGGGMAATATGAAAAATGYCAGCCATTATAAATACCAAGATAAGTTTGACTCTGAACAAGTTGAACAGAGTAYTCTACGAATTGAGGAAGAATCTCTACAGCTGGACCTTTCCTTGACAGAATAGTTGGCGCCCTCTGCCACTTCATAAATCCGTGCATGTGTAACGCATTCATAAATCCATGCATGTGTAACGCAGGGGGGAAACCATTTGTTTGAATCGATGGTTCTCAACAAGAACTCAATAGATGGCATCAAAATTCGTGCATAATGCAAGGAAGAAAATTGTGGCATGATTGACTGTGTAAAACGTGTCTCATCCTCCGATGATCTCTCAAAACCGTTTTGTAACTTCTAGGGCGCAAAGCCACGCATTGCCAGAGATCTGAAACGTTATGTAAAGAGATGCTATGCTCGAGAAGGAGGATAGGAAATGATGCAGAGAAATATGTAGGGGGGATCTGAAACGCTGCTATGCTTGAGAAATGACGGGGATAGACAGAGCATAGATTCGGTAGAAGAATGGAAGAATGGAAATCTCTAGGCACTTGTACTGTTCTCATTTTTCAATAGAATAGTGAGAGTTTCATTAACACGATTTCTTTTATTGCCATTTTGTTGTAGGGTTTTCATTAACACGATTTCCTTTATTGACATTTTGCTGTGAGATTTATTTTCCAGTATGCATTGATTTAGAGACCAGTCTGTTGACAGAGAAGGCAGGGCCCCCTTCGATGGAAACAGAGCTGTGTAGATTGCATTTACAATAGACATCATCTTTCATTCGTTTTCTCATTGGTTTAATAGAACAGAAGTAGCATTCATTTAATTGCAATAGAGGGTTAGCATTCCAAGATTTAAGTTTAATGTTATCTTTTCAACCATCAATTTCATCTTTCAGTTTTCATGTTCAGACTACTTAACATTCAGGAACTAGCCAGGATGTCTCATGAGATAGAGAAGTTTCCCTTGATTACAATAGAGGGTTTTGATTACAGTAGAGGGTTTATCTTTTACATGCATATACAGAACAGTACCGGTTAGTACAGAGTAGTACAGAGCAAAGTAGAGTACAGTAGCTCCTTCCAGCGAGTTTCTTTTACTAGTTCAGAGATTAGTTTGGCATCCTTTAAACCCCCTCTTCAACCCTGCATTTCCTGTGCTGGTTCCTCTAAGTCTACCTTCCCGAGTTGACAATTAAATGTTGATTTACATGGTATATCTGCAGCTCGACATTTTTGGCGCCGTTGCCGGGGAGGTACTAAAAAGGATTGGAGAGTGGGCTCCGAAGTTTTGCCAAGTAGATTTGATTTCTGCAAGTAGAAGTAAAGAGTGCTATCAAATTCATTAGTGTGCAAAAGGTTCATTTCAGCAGTGTTAGATTACATTCAGCAACAAAGAGGTTTTCATTTTAGTAGATTTTATTCAACAGCAGCAGAGTCTTGATTTCAGCAGTATTAGATTTGATTCAGCAGGGTGTGCATTTGATTCAGTAGAAGCAA
>ML788008.1:259377-280491 GCA_009831015.1 Picea engelmannii
AGCTCAAAATATAGCTCTTGACAGGTAAGGCTAGGCCGGTTTTGGTACCTACAAGACAAATGGATCAAAAGTAATTTCTCTCTAAGCCCAAGTAGGGTGGAAATTTATACCTTTCCCCAGTATGGTCGCCAATCTGTCGTGTATGTTTCGTCACTTGGGTGAGCAAAACAAGGGCACTTGCATGCCTAGTTGGTCCTGCTAGACAAGACAGAGGTTAGTGCATGGGTTAAACAAACCAAATAAATGAAATAAACAATTAAATAAACTAAAACAACTAAAGAAATAAAACTAGAATGCATAAGAAACTTTTAGAACCATAAACAATCAACCAATGAGCAAGATTATGCCACCAATGGATAACTATATTAGTTGGAAAAACACTGTAGAGAAATGAGAACTTATGAGTCTCCTCTTCCTCCTTGGGAGGGATATTGAGTTCCCTAATGGAGAGCTCTTCTTACAATGGTAGAAAAGAAATAAAATGATGAATAAATCAATTCCTATTCCCTCAAGAGGTGAGTGGAATGGACTATTGGAATGTTGCTAGAATTCTCCAAGGAGTAAAGATGACTCTCAAGGGAGGATTGGAGCAGCATAACAATACTATGAAAATATTAATTTCTTAGTGCACCCATGACCTCCATTTATAGCATTTCTTCAAGGAAATATTTAACTGGTTCTTAGTCTGAACAAGGGGCCCTTTAGGGCACCCTTTGGTCCTTAACCAGCCCCCCATTCGGATTCAACTAAGATATGAAGGTCAAATCAAGTTGGGAGCTGGTCCATAAGTGGTTGAGGGGCCGACAAGAACCATAAATGTGTCATTCACAGTAGTGCGTGGATTTTCTTGTACACAGTCATCATATGGTGCATTGTGCACTCTACGGGCTTCTTTGGCCCATGCACTGTGTGCACGCTTCCTTTAGTGATTTTGCGCATGTCAATTTTTTCCCAATTGTATAGTTTTTTTCCTTTTGGAAATGCATTTTGGTGCTCCATGTGAACTAATAGTTGTTTGGTATTGTTGTATTTCTGTACCCATTTGCGTTCAATGTTGCGGGCAAAATTTCAGTGATAACACATGGGTTTACTTTTTGAAATCAAAATATAAAGTGTTTGGTAAATTCAAGGAATTCAAAGCCTTGATAGAGAATCTCTATGAAAGAAATATCAAGATACTCAGGTCAGATAATGGAGGAGAATACACCTAAAAATAATTTATAAACTTTTGTAAATATGTCGAGATCAAGAGGGAGCTCACCACTCCCTACAATCCACAACAAAATGGTGTAGAAGAAATAAAGAACAAAACTATAATAGAAGCAATGAAGACTGTGATCCATGATCTAGATCTTCCAATGCACTTATGGGAAGAAGCAGCGAGAACAACAATGTATGTACATAACATATTTTCTCATAGTTCACTTGGGTTCAAGACCCCTGAAGAGATTTTCTTCAGAAAGAAGCCAAAAGTAAGCCATCTGAAAATATTTGGTTGTCCTGTATTTGTACACATTCCAAAAGAAAAGAGAACCAAGTTGGACCCTTCAGGAAAGAAGGGAATATTTTTTGGATATTTTGAGGTATCCAAGGCCTTAAGAATATACATACCAGGTTACCATCATATTGATATCAACAAAGATGTAACCTTTGATGAATATGCAGCACTCGAGAAATCAAGAAGATGTCGGCTTGAAGAAGTATATGAAGAGGAACATGTAGCTCCCAGAGTTGCAGAACCAGTGAGGGAAGTCATAACTTCCCCTCATGAGGAGATTATAGAAGATCATGACATAAAAGAATCTAAAGAACCTCCCCAGATGACGATATCCCACAAGAGAAAGCCATCCTGGGAAAGGGAAATTATTCAAGATAGAGAGGAGTATGGTTCCCCTAAAGGAACCATGAGACAAGTCAAGAAACCCGAGACATTCTCCAGTTATATGGATTTGATGTGTGATCTCTTAAAGAAGGGGCCTACTTTCTTTGAAGAAGCCATTCAGAAGAAAGAATGGGAATATTCCATGAAAGAAGAATATCAATCTATTATAAAGAATGATGTATGGGAAATAGTTCCCAGACCGAAGAACAAGGATGTGGTATCTTCCGAATGGCTATACAAGATAAAACATGTTGTTGATGGAAGTATTGAGAAATATAAAGAAATTTTTTTCTCGTGGATTTTCTCAAAAGGAAGGCACTGACTATGAAGAGACGTTTTCTCCTGTAGTCGGATACACTTCAATCAAAACCATCATATCCATTGCAGCTAAGATGAAGTGGAATTTACGCAAAACAGACGTAAAAACAACTTTCTTAAATGGTATCATTAAAGAAGAAGTTTATATAGAGAAACCTCAAGGATTTGAAGTAGAAGATAAAAAGACTCATGTATGCAAATTGAAGAAGGATATGTACGGATTGAAACAAGCTCCTAGATCTTGGTATGGAAGAACTGACAGTTTCTTGACGATCTTGGGATTTACCAAGAGTAAATCTGACTCTAACCTTTACTTCAAGGTTATGAACGATGAGCATGTTATATTGTTGTTGTATGTGGATGACTTATTTCTAACTGGAGAATAAAATCTCATCGTTGATTGTAAGAAGAAGCTCACTGTAGAATTTGAGATGAAGGACCTTGTCCTAATGCACTATTTATTAGGTCTTCAAGTCTAGTAGAGCCCAGAGAAGACCTTCCTTAACAAATGGAAGTGTCCAGTTGAAATACTGAAGAGGTTTGATATGTTGGAGTGAAAATCCATGAATACACCCATGGAAACAAAGTTGAAGCTTTTGGTTGACACTTTGTCATAATTGATTGATGCTACACTATACAGACAGATCATTGGATCATTGATGTATCTAAGGAACACCATGCTAGATATATGTTTTACTATGAACACCTTGAGTCAATTTTTGGTAGATCCCAGACGTGTTCACTTGGTTGTTGCAAAACATGTGATGAGGTACCTTAAGGGTACATTAGATTTTCATCTCAGTTATAATGGAGATCATGACTTCAGACTGAGTGGTTAAACTGATTTAGATTGGGTTGGAAGTGTCTCTGATAGAAAGATCACTTCAGGATGCTTTTTTAGTCTAGGGTCAGCCATGATCTCATGGTAGAGTAGGAAGAAATCATGTATTGGTCTCAACATAGTAGAAGTAGAATACATTGATGCACGTTCTGCCAGTTGTGAATCCATATGGATTCAAAAGTTATTGACATGTCTATTCGATCTGGAGATGGAAGAAAATATGATTCTATGTGATAACCAAAGTTGCATAAAGATGACAGAGAACATTGTGTTCCATGACATGTAAAAACACATATAAATACGATATCATTACATCCGTGATATGGTGTAGAGAGGATCCAAAAATCTCTAGTATGTTAGCACGGATGAACATGTTTCATATGTGTTGACCAAGCCTCTGTCTCGTGTAAAGTTTGAGCACTTTCGAGATAAGATTGGTGTAGTCCAAAAGGACCTCCCTCGAAAGGGGGAGTAGAGTTGATGCCAGCCTTGTGCTGAATATTTCCAGCTTCATGTTGATATTGTTGTGATGCTAGCCTCGTGCTGAACATTTCCATCTTCATCATGATGTTGATGTGATTCCATCCTTGTGTTCAAGATTTCCAGCTTCCTTTCGATGTTGTTGTGATTCCAGCCTTGTGTTGAAGATTTCCAACTTCGTGTTGATGTTGTTGTGATGCCAACCTCGTGCTGAATATTTCTAGCTTCGTGCTGATGTTGTTGTGATTCCAACCTTGTGTTGAATATTTTCAGCTTTGTGTTGATGTTGTTGAGATGCCAACTTTGTGTTGAAGATTTCCATCCTAGTGTTGATATTGATGATGCTCCAGCCTTTTTGTTGTGATGTTGTTGTTGATGTTGTATTAGCCTTGTGTACTTATTGATGATGATGATGTATTAGTTTTATACTAATGCATGTTGATGTAGATGATGATGATTCCATTCCATATCCCTGTTGTGGATGATGATATTGATGATGAGTAAAACTTCCGATGATTTATAGATATGCTAGTCAGTGTTCCAGATATTGTTGATGTTGTTTCCCTCTCTCTCCTGATGATTTTGTAGAATACCATTCTTGTTAAGGGGGAGTGTTGAAATATTGTAACTGCAAAGAGTATTCTATTTATTATTGAGTTGTTATTCATTAGATAAATCCCCTTTTTTGGATTGATCATGCCGAGCATTGCAATTGATCAAATCCCCTTTTGTGGTTTGGTCAAACCCTAAATATATTATGCAAATGAGAAGTCATCCCCTGAGCTAATTAAAGTGGTTTTAACCACTAAGAAGACAAGTTGGCCCTGTCAAGTGAAGAGACACCTTTATGTTGGGCACTTTAATTGTCTAAATGAATAGAGAGTTAAGGTGTTCAATATAAATTGTCAACCCAGGGAAGTTTGTTATTTCAAGATAATTGTCCACAGTCTATGCTAGATTATGGAAGCAACACTAATCTAATTGTAGTAGGGAAAAGGAAAAAAAAATTATTACTAACACAATTATGCTGACACAGATGGAGTTCTATAGAACTGAAATCACAATTTGAAATCTAAACTGATGAATGTATAAGAATTATGGATTACCTACTCTAATCTAATATTCTATTTTACTTTTGCAGGAAGAAGTTATCTACTAATTGCAGAAGGAAATCTACTTATTGCAAGAAAGTAATCCACACTTTTATTTTCTTTTACTTGGAAATAAGATTTTAATCTAATGCAGAAAAAGGGAAAGAAGTTCTCCAACGATGTTCAACAATTGACTTTTAATTCTCATGAGACAGATTTATGCGCATCTAACTGGAAAGAACTAGAATGTAACAACAATTATATTCTATAATTGTTTAACAGATAAACCATTCACATTAAAACAACTATTCTGGAATTCAAAATAGAGGGGAATCTGTGAGGAAGGTGGGCCCTTTCCTTCTCACTGAATCTTCTCAAAGAAATAGGCTACAGTCTACTAAAGAAATTCCATCCACTCTTCTATTGATTTGCCAAAATATTGTGTACAATAAAATTTACTTCACTTCACTTTCTCATAGTCAGAATCCATTTTTCTGATTACAAAATCTTTGTTATTTAAAGTCAGAGTCACTCAGTTAAAAACAAAATCAAAACAGCCTTGAGAATCCATGATTCTCAAGCTATTCGTATGATGTCATTAATACAAGATCTAGAACTAATCTTGTAAGTTGAAACATGTAACAGTAGGTGTAGCAGCTTTTAGGATCGGTGGCATTTATTGCAGCAATCTTATAACAGCAGAATCAGTGGCATTTGTTGCAGCAATAGTGTAACAGTAGAATCAGTTGCACCTGTTGCAATAGTTATGTAACATCTTCCAAGATTGGCGCATAACTGTAACAACTTCCAAGATTGGCGCATAGCTATAACAGTTGGAGTAACAGCAGCGACCATTCTTTAAGACTTGGTTGTTTTATTCATTTCAATCATTAGTTGAATCATTTTAGAGGTAAAACATGTGAACGTTACCAATCAAACATGCTAAGTAAATGAAAATATAAAAGAGAGATAAATGACTCATACCTTGGGAAAAAAAAAGGTCTTAGCACGCATTAAAGTAGGCATTTATCTTAGAAATGATAAGTTTGAATAGGCAAAAGATGTGATGAAAAAGGGACATTTATGGGTCCTAACATGCCCCCCAATTGAATACATTGCATGTCCTCATGTAAAACACATTCAAACCTTACTTTGTAGTTGAATTAGGGAACTGGTTCCTCCAGTGTAGAACTGCTAAGAGAAATTTATAAGTGCCTGTATGGTAAAATGTTGTGCTAAAAAGAAAATCTATGGTGTCAACAATCTGTCTGCGTTGCTTTGTCTTAAAGAACAGAATCAGTTTGAGTTGTTTGACTAATAACTCATGAGGGAAACAGAGGTTCTTGTTTGAAAGTTGTTGGTAAACCAACATATGCCTTATGACGTTGAGATCTTCTCATTTGTGTTGTTTTATGTGTAGAAGTAAGTGCATGTTCAGTCTTGACTAAGAGAGTTGTTGGATCTCCAACAACCGGCACTTTTACTACCTTATAACCTGCCTCAAAGTATATGTTTCCACACTCAAAGCACATGATTTCTTTATTTCTGTCCATAACAACTTTTGTTAGTGCTAGGATGTCCAGAGTAATCCCTTCTGGATTCTTCTGTCGAGCAGTCTCCAATTCTTTTTTCAGGGTATTTAACTCTTCTTTGAGGCTTTCATTCTCTATTATGAACGAAGTTATTTTGGAGTCTTTTGTATGCCTTAAATTTTTCTCAATTTGGGAAAACAGTTGGGCAAGTGATACATCCTCAGCACTATTTGCAACTAGTTCTTGTGGAGCAGTTATACTATCAATAGTTGTTTCTAGTGGAACAGTTGTTTCTTGTGTAACAGTTGGGTCTGTCATGACTGCTTCCTATGGAACAGTCTCGTCTTGGATAGTTGGTTCTTGTGTAACAGCTTCATTCTGCCTGACTTGTCCTTGTATACCCATCCCATTGTTTGCAGGTGTCTCTACTGGCATTGTTAGTTCATTGGAAGAGACTGGTTCTTGTGTGACAGTCTCTTCATCAATCGGAGAGGATAATGGACGAAGAATAGGAATATCCTGTTCCATAGCTTTCCATCCAATTGTTGCTTCCACAAAGCTGGTAGACCTAGTTTTTCTCCTAGGTAAAATAGAAACGAAAGCAGAGGCTTTCTTCTTCGTTGATGGAGGAGGAACAGACTGCTCTTCCTCAACCACACAAGTAGGAAATTCAGGTATACCTGGGTCTGCTATGATATGGACATTGTTACTTGACGTATGATGTACAGAATAATCAGGCAGAGTTGATGATTCTGCTGCGATTGGAGTACATTCAGTCTGAATTGAGAGAATAGTTTCTTGCAGTTCTGGGCACAAAGTAAAACCTGGTATACATATCTCTGTAGAGTTCTCTGTCACATCAACAGAAGGGTTCTGAGTTGTTGTTGATATAATTAGGTCCAAGTCTTTCTGACATTTTCCCTTGAATGGACGTTTTCTTTTTTGAGATACTCTACAGGTAGTGATAGTAGGGCTTGGAACAGTTGTTGCAACAATAGGTGGCTCTGTCGGTGCAACAGCAGAAGGGGTAGTCAAACTTTCTACTGTAGTGGACCGTTTTGACCTTGTGTGCTTTCTAGGTGATGCAGATACAGGAACAGGGGTTCTCTATTTAGGAGCAGGGGATAATTTTTCAATAACATTTGTCGCGGCCAAGGGTTGGGATGCATGGCTTGGTGTAATAGCTGGTTGTTCCTCATTTTGAGCAATCACAGCTACAGGTTGTGTCAATTCACCTCCATCACGGATTGTCTGGTTGGTGCTAGGATGGCCATGGGTTGTGCATTTACTTCTCTGGGTCGTCTTACGGGCAGCGACAGTAGGAGTTTGCACTGTTGTTGCAGCCGAGGGAAGAGACTCAGGAAGAGGTCGTGGCATATTTGTAGGTATAGAAGGTGGCTGGTTTGCTACAGCAAGTAATGGGTTATTGGAAACACCCATACCTTTGTGAATTAATAATCTGATGAGTCTGTGATTAGAAAGGCAGTTCTTGGGGGTTTTGGATTTTTTTACAAAATGAGCCATGTTATTCAATGAATGGAGTAGATAATAAGGAATGTTTATGAATTTCTGATGTCGCAGATATGATAATAAGATGAAATCAAAAAAATAAACAACTTTCTACCTGCCTTCGCAGGTAATGTACCTTTTGATGAACTCTACAACTTTCCCCCAGGGCTCTGGTAAGGAATTGACATCCGCACCTCGGCCTTTTGTCCAAATTTGCTCATTGTCAACGAGGAAAGCCTTCTCAGCATCCGGAAGATGTGTTTTTCTGTTAAACCATCGATCTCCTGTTGTTGGCAAACCTGTGACAGCAGGAATGCTTTCTTCTGATACTGGAATCCTTACCCCATTTACCATTGAATATCATTTGGTGAGATTTTGACTAAACTCCAATACCTCGTCCTCATTAAACCCCTGTAGCTTCTTAAAATACAATATCCATCCAGCCTGCAGAAATATTTGGTAAGCCTATGGGTGCAATAGAAAAGTTTCCAAATTTGCAGGTTCATACCTCACAGTTGATCCTCCCATGATGTTTCTTGAAATTCTAATAGGCACGTAGGAGGAGAGACTAGCAACTAAACCAGAAACGCATCCAGTTCGAATGTGGTTTGCATGTAGAATACAGTGTCTCAGCGAAAATAAGTGTGGTCGAAAAGGTGGTGAAGGTGAGTATAAAATATCATTTGGACGACTAGATTTGGATTCCCCCCCCCCCCCAACTAATCGGATTGGCTCTAGGTGGATCAATTTAGCACAAGTGGTGAAAAAAAATAGGAAAGCATGCTTTTATATATTCATTACTTTAACACGTAGGATTAGTCACGTACCTCATATCTTACAGCAGATAACTGTCTGTCAGAGTGATCGTGCTATCCAACCGCCATCTGGGATGCATGGAATAGCTGACATGATGAAGGATAGTGTGAGAAATGACGATATGACAACTGGAGCAAATATGGAGTCCTTTCTGGACATAATCAGTTGGAAGTCACCGAATGTGAATTCAAGTAATGATGAAACAAAACTTTCGCTTAGAGAAGGAAGAAAAAGATAGTTGTTGTATGAACAAATCAGTGGTGTCGCAGCATGTAAAGAGTGTAGAGTTGGAGTAGCAGTATTTGGCAAAAATTTGAAAAAGAAAAAGTGAAGTGGCAAGAAAGAATAACAGTGATTCGTGTATCAGTAGGTACTTTGACCAAAATGGTGGAGGTAGGTGTAACAGAAAATGAGATGGTTGGAAAAGAAAATTGTGTAACCGTTTGAAAAGCGACCATTGTGTAACAGTAGGGAAATTGGCCAACTTATCAGAAATGGGTGTAACAGCAGAAAATCGGCCAATTTGTCGGAAAAAGGTATAACAGCACGAAATCGGCCAATTCATCAGAAAAAGGTGTAATAGCATGGAAATCGGCCAATTTGTTGGAAAAGGGTGTGACAACATGGAAATCGACCAATTTGTTGGAAAAGGGTGTAACAACAGGAAATCGACCAATTCATCTGATAAGGGTGTAATAGCAGGATATTGACCAATTTGTCTGAAAAGGGTGTAACAGCAGGAAATCGACCAATTCATCTGATAAGGGTGTAACAGCACGAAATCGTCCAATTTGTCTGAAATGGGTGTAACAACATGGGAATCGGCCAATTCATCTGATAAGGGTGTAACAACAGGAAATCGGCCAATTTGTCTGAAATGGGTGTAACAGCATGGAAATCGGTCGAACGCTGCATCACTTAGTTTTTAGGAAGTTTTTCAACTTCCATCAACTAATCATTTTCCTCCTTTTCTGTATTCATCCCTGTTGTTCACCTACACACACAAAAACTTCCTGATACCCTTCAAGGCTAAATTTATTAGCATAGTAAACACAATCAAACAGAAACAGAGAAATTTAAATTTTTGTGGAGTTTATTTATATACAAGGTCTGAGCAAAATAAGTCCTAAGGTTGAGAAAGGGAAGGAGAAAGCTCCATTCCTTTTAAGAATTGATAACATGTATCGGTTGAACACCTAGATTTAAATTCTGCCTTGGACAGTGGACGTTGATATAGGTGCAGACAATGACCATTTGCATGCCACTGTGTACCGGATCCATCAATAGTGATCAATATGACTGTCCCATTAGGAAAAACGGTGTCTACCTCATAAGATCCTAGCCATCATGTACGCAGCTTACCCTGAAATTCTTTAAAGCGTGAATCATACAACTGAGCCCAAACTACTTTTTGGAATAATTTCTTCTTGATGACTTGGCCATGCCATTTCGTTCTCTTTTGTTGAATCACCAAGGTTTGATGAATAGCATCCAAACTCTTTTCATCAAGCTCATTGAGATGCTGCAGTCTGGCCTTCTACACCATAGTCAAGTTAAGGTTGACTGCTGATGCAGTTCTTAAGGTTTTGATTTTGAATTCAATGGGAAAAACAGGGCTTTTTCCATATACCAATTCGTAAGGAGAAAAACCAGTTGTGTTTCTCCAAGTAGTTCGGTAATCCCATAGAGTTTCATGCAATCTGTTTGTCCAATCCCAACAATGTTCTCTCATTGTTTTAGTAAGAATGGCTTCGATAACTTTGTTGGTACTTTCCACCTGGCCATTGCCTTATGGATGGTGTGGAGAAGCTATTCTATGTAAAACATGATATTTACTGAGTAGGACTTCAAGTTTATGTGATGTGAAAGGGGGTCCTCCATCAGTTATTAATTCTCTGGGAACTCCAAACCTAACAAAGATATCTTCGAATAGAAATGCTAAGACAGATTATTTTGAGGCCCTAATGAGTGCTTTCACCTCGACCCACTTGGTCATGTAATATGTACAGACCAATATATATACTTTTTTATTAGAAGGTGGGTTAATGGGCCCTATGAAATCCATGGCCCATATCTCAAAAGGATCTAACACTACCTGAGGATGGAGAGGCATCTCATCCCTACGATTTGGCTGACCCATTTGTTGGCAACTATCACAAGTTTGAACGTATTTCTTGGCATCTTGAAATATGGTGGGCCAAAAATAGCCCATCCTTAAAATTTTATTCTTGGTCCTTTTATCAACAAAATGACCCCCACAAGGGCCATCATGGCAAGCCTTCAGCAGATCATACACTTCATCATCCCTTACACATCTCCTAATTTCCTGATCCAGGCCTGTGTAGAAAAGGTATCCTCCTATCCAACTATACCGAGAACTCTTCTGAATAATCTTCCTTCTTTCTCGAGGAGATAAATGGGGTGGTACCTTTCCTGCAACCAAATAATTAGCAATGTCTACATACCAAGATGAGTGAGAAGATACTGCAAACAAATATTCATCTAGAAAGGAATCATCAATAGGTAAATTATCATCATTTATATGTAATCTTGAGAGAAAATTAGCAACCACATTTTCTTTTCCTGGTCTATCTACTATAGTGATGTCAAATTCTTGTAGTAGTAACAATCATATATTTACTCAGGCATTAGTAATAGGTTTATTCATCAGATATTTAATTGTTGTATGATCAGTATGAATAAAAGTAGGATATCCAGTGATGTAATGCCTAAATTTATTGATTGCATAAACTACTCCTAAGAATTATCTTTCAGTAACTGTATAATTTGATTCAGCAGGAGCCATGTTCTTGTTGATATAGTAGATAACATAAGGCTCTTTTTATTCCTATTTCCCTAGTACTGCACTGATTGCAGTATCAGAGGCATCTGAAGAAATGTGAAACGGAAGAGCCCAATTGGGCCCTCTCAAAATGGGAGTTGTGGACAATTTCTGTTTTAGATTTGTAAAAGACAATTCACAATTGTCAATCCAACGGAAGTCAACATCTTTTGTTAATAGAAAAAACAAGGGGGAAGCCAGTTTGGAAAAGTTTTAATGAATCTCTTGTAATAGCCAGCATGCCCTAAAAAACTTCTAACCTCTTTCTGAATTGACAGAGTTGGAATATCCAAAATTACCTAGATTTTGGTTGGGTCTACCTAGATTCCCGCATAAGAAATGAAGTGTCTTGGCACTACTCCCTCGCTCATCATCATATGGCACTTTTCTATACTTAAAGAAAGATGAGACTGTATACATATTTTAAGCACTTTTTCCATATTAGTCAATGCTTCATCGAAATCAATGCCATAAGGTGTAAGGTCATCCATGAATATCTCCATACAGTCATTCACCATATTAGAAAAAATACCAATTACAGCTCTCTGGAAGGTGGTTGGTGCATTACACAAGACAAATGGGAGAACCTTGTAAGAAATTGTACCCCAAGGGCTGGTAAAAGTGGTCTTATCTTGGTCCTGTGGAGAAATTTTTCTCTGGTTATAGCCACTGAATCCATCTAAGAAAGAGAAAAAAAAAATCCCAGCTAGATTGTCTAGAACCTGATCAATAAATGGAAGAGGGAAATGATCCTTCCGCGTGGCTTCATTCAGGGCTCTATAGTCTACACAGACTCTCCATTTTCCATTATTTTTAGGAACAATAACCAATGGTGAGACCCACTCGCTGTCTGATATAGGGTAAATGAAATCATCATTGAGAAGTTTCTGGAGTTCCTCTTTAACAATTTCTTTAAGGTTTGGATTCATCCTCCTTTGGGGTTGGAAAATGGGTCGGCATTCTTCTTTAATGTATATATGGTGGGTACATAGTTCAGAGGAAATGCCTTTAATATCCATGTAATCCCAGGAAAATGCTTCTTTATGTTCAATCAGTAATTTCATCAATCGACGAGTTTCAGCAGTGGATAAATCAGGATTGATGTTCAAGGTTTTTCTAGGTTTAATTTCTACAATGATGCTCTTGGAACAGACTTTGGGAAACAATTCAGTTGTTTCATCATCTACTGTTACATCATTTGATGTTACAACAGTTGTTGTTACAGCTGAATCATTTTGATTTTTAGTGGTTTCTGAGAACATTTACGAGCTTATGTATTCCTGGATGATGGGGTCAAAGACTCTAATCAATCGATGGTGCGTGTTCCGTGTAACAGTAGAGGAGTCACAAATAAAGCAGTTGATTAATTCATCCTTTGTCTCATCCTTGAAACTCAGGGTTTTTCCTAGGTTAGCACAGGCAGAGCACTTTGATCCTCAATGTCCATCCATAAAGAATTTTCAGGTTCTACACTAGGTGTAGCATGAGGATACAGGGACAGGTTTTTTGTGTTATAACCATCAGAGATGGTCATGGAACCAGATCTACAACCAATGAAAGCATCAGTTGTAGCTAACCATGTTCTTCCAAGAATTAAAGGGTTCCCCCCCCAGATGGGTTTTGGGTTGCAACATGACAAAATCAATAGGATACTCCCATGAATCCACGGAAATGACTAAATCATCTATTACTCCTTATGGTTTGATGGTAGAACGATCAGCTAATTCGAGAATGATAGGAGTAGGTCGGACTTGTGTTCTGAGTTGTAAGAATTGTGTAGTTTCTATTGGCATGATGTTAATTGTCGCCCCTAAGTCGATTAGCACATGGGGGATAGATGTATGTCCAATTTTGACAGTGACTGTACGGTTTCCTAGGTCACCATATTTAGGAGGTGGGGATTTGCCTAACATCGGTTCAGAAAAATCCCCCACCACATGCATTGTGGGGGGATCCCTCGGTTTTCGTCCAAGTCTTTTTATATAGATATCTCTTACAGTATTGGCATAAATAGGGACATCTCTGATGGCTTGCAATAGTGGAATATTAACGTGCAGATTTTACAATTCTCCTAAGAGATTGAAAGATGGTAATTCCACAGGTTTGGTAATTGTCAACCTCTCAGGGAATGGTGGGTCTGTTGACTCTATTATAGGTTGGAAAATTTCTTTTGTATCAGCATATGGTCTTTCCCCTGATTCCTTGTCTAACTCTGAAGATGGAGCATCTTCAATTATTGGCTCGACTATTCTCCCTGATCTTAATTTGATTTCATCACAAGGCATGGGAGTAATAGACAAGGCTGGCACATTGTGTATATCTATGTTCTGAACGGCCTTATTATTTGGGTTTAGGTTAGGTTGCACAGGCATATGAGGTCATAAAGGAGGATTTTTTAGTGCAGCATTTGGGGGTAACTACAGTTGTTGCTGCTGGTACTGGGGTTGGAACTGTTGTTGATAGGGGTTCGGTTGGTGATGGTTATGATAAATGAGTTGTTGTTGAGGGCCTCTCCAATATGGGTTCCATTTTCCATGATGATTATGTTGATGGGGAATAGGTAACCATGCATTGGGATCTTGATAAGGGGTTGACATATGATGTGGAGGGGGAGCATTCGTCTGGCCATATAGTGGATGATTGTTCCAATAATTAAGTGTTGCAGGAGAGAATTGAGAGTTCATACCTTGACCTCTTGGTTGCCATTGTCTCCTTTGTGTAATTAGATAGGCATCCTCTGCTTCCTCATTATTTGCCTTCATTGATTCTTTTACTTATGGTAGCGAGGGACATTGGTCAGTAACATGATATAATTCACAAATAAGACATACCTGGACATTGTTCAGTGGGCACTCCCTTGGTGGATGTTTCTTTCTGCATTTCAGACAAAAAATGCATAATGCTTGATCTGATTCTTCTTTTTTTTGCTTGATCTGCAAGGTGTCGATTTGTGAAGCAAAAGAGTTAATCAACTATGTTTTGAAATTTTCTAACAGATTACATATTTCTTCTCTTGTTTCTCCTCCATTGGTTGATTTATGTACCCTTGAAAAATTGGTATCCTTGGTAGCTGACCTATTCTTTGTAGATCCTCAAGAACATCTTTTACAGAGGTCTACAATGTCCTCATAGGATTCTTTAGATATATCTCCTTTTCCAAGCATATTCAGTATATCTAAACAATCTTCTCTAACTCCTTTTAGAAAAATAGTTTTTAAAATGTCTTTACTCACATCCGGATGTTTAGACCTTTGTAGATTATACTGGAGTCGTTCCACAAAATCTTCAAGGGTCTCATCCTCCTTCTAAGACATTTTGAACAATTCCTCCCTTCGTTCTCTTGTTCGAAAGTAGTCTTGGTACTTGTTCAGGAAAAACTGCCTCATCTGTACCCATGTTGAAATGTTCTCTCCTCCTAAGCTCATAAACCATCTTAACGCATTACCCTTCAATGTAGCTGGAAATAGTTTAAGTTTTTGTGCAGTGGTAGTGTAGTCATAGCTTCTACACAAAATGTCAAATTCAAATAGAAACTCATCCAGATCCTCAGTAGACAATCCATGAAAATTTTCCAAAGCTAAGAGAGGTATGTTTTTCATAGGATCCATCCCTTGTGTGGGAACATCAAAAATAGGAAAAACCAGGGTAGAGATAGTATTTTCATTGTTTACTTGATCTTCGTTGTTTCGTGGGTTCTCTTGGAAGAACTCCTCTTCATTATCCCCTTGATTTTCCATATGTTCTCTTTCTCTCCACTCAATATGAAAAGCATCCCACTCTTCTTTAGTGGCTATCTGATCGTTGATCTGATAAACCGCTTCTTCTGGATTTTCCCTGTTTCGAACTATACTTCCCTATTCTTCAATGTTCTCCAGTGTTGCTTGTTGATTTGTTGGTGAAAAATCTTCAGCTTCAACTTCATCTTCATCTCCAGCCCTTGATGAAAATGATGTTTCAAGAAGGGGTGGTTCTGATGACTAAAGATTACGTCTTCTTGGAGGATTTGCAAGGTGAAAAATAGATCCTGAAGAAGAATCAGCTCTGGCTATTATTTCATCAACAAATGTTTTCCTTCCAAGTGTGGGATTTCTTCCTCCACGTCCTCTGGTACCTGGAGGGTTAGTATTTTGGGGAATACGTCCTCGCGTTCCTCGATTCATGAAAATTAATCATTCCTTTAAAAGAACTAATGTGCTTACAAAAATCTATAATTATCTTCCCCGGCAACGGTGCCAAAATGTTGGGCACTTTAATTGTTTAAATGAATAGAGAGTTAAGGTGTTCAATATAAATTGTCAACCCAGGGAAGTCTATTATTTCAAGATAATTGTGCACAGTCTATGCTAGATTATGGAAGCAACACTAATCTAATTGTAGTAGGGAAAAAGAAACAAAAATTATTACTAACACAATTATGCTGACATAGCTGGAGTTATACAGAATTGAAATCACAATTTGAAATCTAAACTGATGAATGTATAAGAATTATGGATTACCTACTCTAATCTAATATTCTATTTTACTATTGCAGGAAGAATTTATCTACTAATTGCAGAAGGAAATCTACTTATTGCAAGAAAGTAATCCACACTTTTATTTTATTTTACTTGAAAACAAGATTTTAATCTAATGCAGAAAAAGGGAAAGTAGTTCTCCAACAATGTTCAACAATTGACTTTTAATTCTCATGAGACAGATTTATGCGCATCTAATAGGAAAGAACTAGACTGTAACAGCAACTGTATTCTAGAATTGTTTAACAAATAAACCATTCACATTAAAACAACTATTCTGGAATTCAAAACAGAGGGGAATCTATGAGGAAGGTGGGCCCTTTCCTTCTCACTGAATCCTCTCAAAGAAATAGGCTACAGTTTGCTAAAGAAATTCCATCCACTCTTCTATTGATTTGCCAAAATATTTTGTACAATAAACTTTACTTAACTTCACTTTCTCACAATCAGAATCCGTTTTTCTGATTACAAAATCTTTTCTATTTAAAGTCAAAGTCATTTAGTTAAAAACAAAATCAGAACAGCCTTGAGAATCCCTGATTCTCAAGATGTTCGTATGATATAAATAATACAAGATCTAGAACTAATATTGTAAGTTGAAACATGTAACAATAGGTGTAGAATCTTTCAAGATCAGTGGCATTTGTTGCAGCAGTTGTATAACAACAGAATCGGTAGCATCTGTTGCAACAGTCATGTAACAACAGAATCGGTGGCACCTATTGCAACAATCGTGTAACAGTTTCCAGGATTGGCGCATAACTGTAACAACTTCCAAGATTGGCACATAACTATAACAGCTGGTGTAACAACAACGACCATTCTTTAAGACTTGGATGTTCTATTCATTTCGATCATTAGTTGAATCATTTTAGAGGTAAAACATGTGAACGTTACCAATCAAACATGCTAAGTAAATGAAAATATAAAAGCAAGATAAATGATTCATACCTTGGGAAAAAAAGGTCTTAACACACAATATAGTAGGCATTTATCTTAGAGATGATAAGTTTGAATAGGCAAAAGATGTGATGAAAAAGTGACATTTCTGGGTCCTAACACTTTCCAGCACATGCCAATTTGTATAAATAAAGGAAGCCAACGCCTCATAATCTCACTCACTCATTCGCTCATCTACTATGCAAGTTTGGTCGCTGCAATTGGGAGAAGAAGGAAGAGAGAGGCGCATTGCTAAGTGTTGGATATTTTCTAGTGTTTGGTTTATTGTCTTGGCATTGTATTGCCTATCTATATTAAGGAAGTTTTTGTTGGGTTTTCTCCCCCATGAGGGTTTCCCAGGATAAATGTTGTGTATCTTATGAGTGTGTTTCTCTCAATGATCTTATCGATGCTATGGTTATCTAGTAAATTTAAAAGAAACTTAATAATATCTTAAACCTTAACATATGGGTTATGAGGAGATTCATGAAACCCTCACTTTAGATGAAGAAACTTTCATAAAATCCTTCTTTGATATCACAGAAATGGTGAAAGTTCTATATGAAGAGAGGAATGAAAGGTTACAAGGAGAGAGCTCAAATCCTCCAAAAGGTAATGAAGGTAATGGTGATAATACTCCAAAAGGTGATGGAGGGAATGATGGCACTCCACCTCCTTCATCCCCATATTCAACTTCTTCTACCCTTTCACAACCATCTACAAGTTCTCCAAAGGAACATGGTAAAACTCTTTTTCTTAAGATTCATATTAAGTTTGAATTGCCTATGTACAATGGGGAGGTAAATGTTGAGATATTGGATAATTGAGTTCGTCAAATTGAAGTGTATTGGAGGATACAAATAATCCAAGATGATGAAACCAAGATTCAGCTTGCTTCTCTTAGATTGGAAGGTGCAACACTCATTTGGTGGGAAGAAAAAACTAAAGAGGACATGAAGAAACATGGTAAAGTTTTGTCCTCTTGGAATGATTTTGTTGTTGCAATAAGAAGGAAATTTTATCCATTAGGATACATGCAGAAAACTATTATGGATTGGAAAAACTTTAGGCAAGCTAAAGGGGAAAATGTGCAAAGTTATACTCAAGAATTTAGAAAAAGACCTTTGATTTTGGGTATAGATTCATTCTCTCAAGATACTCTACTCATATATATTGGAGGATTGCATAGTTATTTGAGACACACAATACCCATGTTTAACCCTACAAAACTAGATGAATTTTGTGTATAGGTAACTCATTTAGAAGCAAGAGGAAAGAATGATCCTCAAGAGGGCAGCAAGAATTCATTTAATAACGGAGACAAACGAAAGGGGAAATTCAAAGGAAAAGGAAAGAAGAATGCTTCAGTCAAGAAAGAGGGAGAAAAACTCTCATGTAAACAATGTTCAAAAGAAGGCCATGATGAATACCATTGTTGGAAACCTCATCCTAAAAAGAGACCCAAAATTTGCATCAATAAAGGGAAACCAAAGACTGCTACAACTACACAACATGATTTAGGATCTGATTCTGGAGATGAAACTAAGATCACAGCCATGGGTTTTAAAGGTAACAACTCTATTTCCAGTACTAATTCTTCAAGTAGTAGCCTCAATGAAACTCAACATGAAAAAGAAAGAATAGAGCTCTTCCATATAAGGGTTATTTCAAAGCATACAAAGATAGATACTCTATTTGATACTCGTTCACAAGAAAACTTCATTTTTGAAGACATTGTCAAGAAACTAAAATTGGAAACAACTCCTCATCCTAAACCATATCCTTTAGGTTGAGTATGTGACAATGCAAAATTTCATGTGACTAAAAGATGTAAACTAATATTTTCTATCAATGCAAACTTTATAGATGAGGTAGAGCTTGATGTCATTCCATTGGATATTTGTGGTATTGTCTTGGGAAGTCCATATTTATATGATAGGAGAGCCATCTTTCATCATCATGAGAACAAATACCATTTGTTTAAAAATGAAGTTGAGTACATTGTTAGAGCACATAGAAAGAAGTTGAATTTATCACTTGTGAATGTTGGATAAGTGAAGAGGCTTGTTAATGCTAGTAAGAACTTTTTACTCTTAATGATCAAACCCAAAGACAATGTTGAAAATGAAACTTTCCAAGGATGTGATGCAAAGTTAAAATCTGATTTGTATGAGGTTGTTAACACATATGATGAGATGTTTCAGGAGCCCAAAGGATTTCCTCCTAAAATAGGTATCCAACATGAGATCCAATTGCAGCAAGATTGTCCTCTTCCAAACATTGGCATGTACAGGATGTCATTCATGGATAATGCTAAAATAAAAAAACAAATCCAAGAGTTGCTTGACAAAGGGGTTATCATGCCAAGCACATCGCCATGAGGGTCACCAATTGTTTTAGTACCAAAGAAAGATGGTACATGGCGCATGTGTGTAGATTTCAGAGCCTTGAACAAGATTACGATAAAGAATCATTACCCTCTTCCTCAAATTGATAATTTGCTTGATCAATTAAAATATGTTATGTATTTCACTAAGTTGGACTTGAGAAGTGGTTATCATCAGATTAGGATTGTTGAAGGAGACACATGGAAGACAAATTTCAAAACAAAGCAAGGTTTGTATGAATGGATGGTTATGCCATTTGGGATTTGCAATGCTCCTACAACATTCATGAGAGTTATGAATGATGTTTTAAGGCCTTTTCTTGATGATTGTGTAATTGTCAACTTGGATGACATATTGATTTTTAGCGAATCTCAAAAAGAACATATTAGGCATGTGAAACAAGTCTTCGATGTCTTGAAGAAAGAAAAAAATGTTTTTAAATATGTCTAAATGTGAGTTTGGAAATACCTCATTAGTTTACTTGCGACATATTGTTGGAGGGGGGAAATTGAAGATAGATCCCTCAAAGGTCAAAGTCATTTTAGATTGGCCCAAGCCCAACAATGTAACGAAGGATAGAAGCTTTTGGGGAGCAGCCCAATATTGGAGAAAGTTTATTTCTAACTTTTCTTCAATTGCAGCTCCATTACATGCCTTGACAAGAATTAAGAAGGTTTTCCAATGGGGAGGCAAGTAGAAAAAACATTTTGATGCATTGAAGGAGAGAATCAGTTCAGCTTGAGTTCTTGCACTTCCTGATTTAAGGAAGCCATTTGAGATACAAATAGATGCAAGTCATTATGCCATGGGAGCAATCTTGTTGCAAGATGGTAAGCCATATGTTATCATTCTAAAACTTTTAATGGTGTTGTGGTTAATTATCCTACATATGACAAGGAATTATATGCATTGGTGCAAAGTGTGAAAAAGTGGAAACATTATTTGTTGGGAAAGGAAACTATTATTCACACTGATCATCAACCTTTGCAATACTTGCAATCACAAACTAAGCTACAACAAACAAGGCACTTCAGATGGATGGGCTTCTTGCAGCAATTTCACTTGGTGATAAGGTATAAGAAAGGCATTTATAACAAGGTTGTTGATATGCTTTCTAGGCCTATTATCAATGCTTCAGTTATTCTTAAGCATAATTCTATCATGCATGAGAGCTATGTTGAACAATATGATTTAGATGTTGATTTTAAAGATGTATTTGCAACTTTGTGTCAAAGTAACCAACTAGAGGAATTGGATTACCATGTGCATGACAAACTTTTGTATCATCTTGGCAAGCTATGTATTCCACAGGGTGAAAGAGTCAACATCATAAGAGAAGCACATTCTTCTCTTATTGTTGGCCATTTCAGTGTAGGCAAGACGGTGGCAAATTTGCAAAGGTATTTCTATTGACCTAAAATGAATGAAAGAGTATCAGGATATGTGAGAGGATGTTCTTTATGCGCTACAAGTAAGCCTAGAAATAGAAAGTTAGGATTGTATACTCCACTTCCAGTTCCTTCATGTCCTTGGGAAAGTATCTCCATGCACTTTGTAGGAGGACTACCTATGTCTAAAAAAAATAATGATTATCTTTATGTTGTGGTTGATCGTTACAGCAAAATGTGTATTTTAATGCCTTGTAAGAAGCAGGTTACATCTGAACAAATGACACAAATGTTTTTTCAATATGTATGGGTACATTTTGGGTTGCCCAAATCCATTATTTCTCATTGAGATTCTCGATTTCTTGAACTTTTGGTCAATATTATGGGACTAATGGACACCAAGCTGAAAAAGACCACAACATTCCATCCACAAACTAATGGTTAGACAAAAGTGGTGAATAGAACAGTAGTATATCTTCTTCTTGGTTATTGCAGCAAACATCCTAAGCTTTGGGATGAGCACCTACACTACATTTAGCATGCCTATAATTGGGCTTGTTATCCCCGATATCTAG
>ML788008.1:325782-336222 GCA_009831015.1 Picea engelmannii
ACAAGCCACAAGTGATAGCTCTAAAGGAGCTACTGTGATGATTATTTGTGCTATTGTTCTACTATCAAAGGAGTATTATTCTTGCTTGTTGTTTTGTTGACCTTGTTTCAAGTCACAGGTGATAATCCTGAGAAAACTATAGTGAAGGTTGCAAGAAGGCAACATATTAGATGAGATATGAAACAGACTATGTACATGACCATACACACTCATGGACCAAAGAAGATGAAGAAGAAGTTATCTCTTGAGATTCATAGTATCTCATATGAAGATTGATTGAAAGGAGCAGAAGGCTCCAAAGATGACTGAACATTAGAACGAGAAGCAGATCTCGTTTGAAGCCTGACTATGTCTTTCATATTTAAACTTGGTATTCAACACCAAGTATACCCTGTAAGAGATGATGAAGTCCTTGTAGACTCAGAAGAAATCGAGAGTAAGCCTGATCTCATAAAGGATCAAATGAAGAGACAACTCCCAGGACTGGGAGACAGATGTCATGAGAAGACTATGCCGAGACACTTTTTGAAGAAATAGTTCCAACATTTATGATGACAACCAGAACAACCATGATTCATACATAGTATGAGATGCAGGGGGAGCAATCCCCATATTTAAAATTGAGTGGTAGATGGTGCAGTACATTAGTCGGGTCATGGAGACATGACTATAATGAAAGATAGTGTTACCCCCATGAAAGAAGAAGAGCCATCTTCAGTATCAGTTATTGGGCCACCCTCAATTTCAGATGAAGTTGTTGTCGTGATAGAATAATAGGAGTTACTCTCAAACTTTAGCAGCCACAGTGAGGATGAAGCAGTCATTCTCAGCCTCAGAAGAGATGTAGGTGCAGAATCCCAGTTCCAAAAGGAACAGTTGCAAAAAAAGGAGAGGACACACTCTCATGCAGTGAGACAGATAGTGCTTTGCAGAGCACATAGAGCTAGCACATGATTGTGCAGATTGAGTTGCAGCTGAGCAAGTGTACCAAATTGGTACAATGTAATGTGAAAATTTGGTTTCAAGATTGAAGATAGAAAGACTCAGGTCTGCAGCTTGAAGAAGTATATGAATAGGAACCTGTAGCTCCCAGAGTTGCAGAACCAGTGAGGGAAGTCATAGCTTTCCCTGATGAGGAAATTCTAGAAGATCATGACATAGTAGAATTTCAAGAACCTCCTCAGATGACGATCTCCCATAAGAGAAAGCCTGCTTGAGCTAGGGAGCTTATTCAAGATGAAGAGAAGTATGGTGTTCCCGAAGGAACCACGAGACAGGTGAAGAGACCTAAGCGATTCTCCAATTATATGGCTTTGATGTGTGATCTCCTAGAGAAGGAGCCTACGTTCTTTGAAGAAGCCATTAAGAAGAAAGAATGGGCAGATGCCATGACAGAAGAATACCAATCCATAATAAAGAATGATGTATGGGAAATAGTTCCCAGACTGAAGAGCAAGGATGTGGTATCTTCCAAATGGTTTTTCAAAATAAAACATTATGTTGATGGAAGTATTGAGAAGTATAAATCAAGGTTCGTCGCTCGTGGCTTTTCTCAAAAGGAAGGCATTGACTATGAAGAGGCATTCGCTCCTGTAGCCAAATACACTTCGATCAGAACCATCATAGCCCTTGTAGCGAAGATGAAGTGGAAGTTACACCAGATGGACGTAAAGACAGCTTTCCTAAATGGTGTCATCGAAGAAGAAGTGTATATAGAACAACCTCAAGGATTTGAAGTTTAAGACAGGAAGACTCATGTATGCAAGTTGAAAAAGGCTTTGTACGGGTTGAAGCAAGCTCCTAGAGCTTGGTATGGAAGGATAGACAGTTTTCTAACGAGCTTGGGCTTTACCAAGAGTAAAGTTGATTGTAACCTCTACTTCAAGGTTATGAATGATGAGTCGGTGATATTGTTGTTGTATGTGGATGATATATTCCTAACTGGAGAAGAAAAGCTCATCATTAAATGTAAGAAGAAGCTCGCTTCAGAATTTGAGATGAAAGACCTTGGCCTAATGCATTATTTCTTAGGTCTTGAGGTATGGCGAAGCCCAAAGAGAATCTTCCTTAACCAAGGGAAGTATGCAGTTGAAATCCTGAAGAGATTTGATATGTTGGAGTGCAAGTCCATGAATACACCCATGGAAATGAAGCTGAAGCTTCTGGTCGACACTTCATCAAAATTGATTGATGCCACGCTGTATAGACGGATCATTGGATCGTTGATGTATCTGACGAACACCAGACCAGATATCTGTTTTGCCGTGAACACCTTGAGTCAGTTTCTGGTAGAACCCAGACATGTTCACCTAGTTGCTACAAAACATGTGATGAGGTACCTTAAGGGTACATTAGATTATGGTCTCAGCTATGATGGAGATCATAATTTCACACTRAGTGGGTACACTGATTCAGATTGGGCTGGAAGTGTTTCTGACAGGAAGAGAACTTCAGTGTTAGAATATAATGGATGTGCTCGTTTTACCATTGACAATATCGCTATTGTCACCCAACCATAGGCCGAAGCCACCCTCCGAGCACCTTAAGGAGAGTAGTGTTGTGGTGATGCCAGCCTAGTGCTGTGCTTCCAACTTAATTATTGTGTGGTGATGCCAGCCCAGTGTTGTGCTTCCAGCTTAATTGTTGTGTGGTGATGTCAGCCTAGTGTTGTGCTTCCAGCTTAATTGTTGTGTTGAGATTCCAGCTTAATTGTTGTGTTGTGATTCCAGCTTAATTGTTGTGTTGAGATTTCAGCTCAATTGATGTGTTGTGATTCCAGCTTAATTGTTGTGTGGTGTTGCCAGCTTAATTGATGTGTTGAGATTCCAGCTTAATTGTTGTGTGGTGTTGCCAGCTTAATTGTTGTGTTGAGATTCCAGCCTTGTGCTGTGATGATGTACCAGCCTCGTGCTGTGATGATGATGTACCAGCCTCGTGCTGTGATGATGATGTATTAGTTTCATACTAATCCAGGCTGATGCAGATGATGATATCATTGCAGCTCTCCGTTGTGAATGACGATGTGGATGATGAGAAAAACTTCCGATGATTTATAGATACACCAGTCAGTGTTCCAAGATGTTGTTGATGATGCTTCCCTCTCTCTCGCTTGATGTTGTTGTAGAATACCCTTCTTGTTAAGGGGGAGTGTTGAAATATTGTAATTGCAAAGAGTATTGTAATTATTATTGATGTATTATTCATTAGATCAATCCCCTTTTGTGGATTGATCATGTCGGGTATTATAAATGACCAAATCCCCTTTTGCGGATTGGTCAAACCCTAATTGTAATAGGCTAAATGAAAAATCGGCACCAGAATATATTAAAGTGGTTATAACTTATAACCACCCAGAATGAGAAGTCGGCCCAGCTAGTGAAAAGACACCCCAGTTCAACACCTGCCAGATTGTATAAATAAGAGAGGCTAGCACCTCATTTGTTCACTCACTCACTTGATGATCAGAGCGCAAGTCTGGAGCTGCAGTTGGAGAAGAAGAGAGAGAAAGAGGCACATTCTTGGGAGAGGACTTTCTGTATTTGTTTGAGTTATCTCTTGGCATTGTATTGGGCTATCTATATTAAGGAAGTTCTTGTTGGGTTTTCTCCCCCATGAGGGTTTCCCAGGATAAATGATGTGTCTCTTGTGATTGTGTATTTCTTAGTGATCCTATTTATGCTATGGTTATCTAATGAAATAAAAAGAAACCTAATAATAGCTTAAACCTTAACAAATGTAAGGACAAAATGTTTGACCTAGAATCAAGGATTTGGTTGTAAATTGGACCAAACTAAGAGTTGGGTTTCCTCTATAAATAAGAGGCAAGTCTTTTTCATTTTTCATAATTCATAACATGAGACATTACTCTCTCTCTCTCCCTCAAAAATTTTGGCCCTCTCTCTTGTCCATGGGACTCGTCTTTTTGGGGAAAATTTTCATGCAATTTTGCTTGGAGATGGATATTTTCACTTTGGGAAGATAGTTTGTGACCTAGGCTACTTCTTCGATAATCTTTCTTGTAGGTTTGTTGGTGTTTAAGGTTAATTTGCTGCACTTTGCTTGGATTGTTTTGCTTGAAGAAACCCTAGGAGAGTTAGGATTGTCTATCCCCTCCTTCAAGCCTTTTTTTTTTGTGAAAGGAGGCCATTCAAGGATTGATTTGAGGGTTATGTGCGTCTATCCCCTTGAATCCCTTTTTTGCTAGGGTTTTAAGACTAGGGGTTAGGATGGTCTATCACCGTAGCTTCTAAAAACCTAGTTTCCCATCAACTAGCAAGCTAGGTGATTAATCTTAGAGGTACAACTTGGCTTATACAGGTTTGAGTCCAAGGTTTAAGTCTTCTATTATTAACCATTTAACTTCACTTTGATGCTATGACTCAATTACCCAATAGACAAGGCACTAGTTGCATTAGAGAATGTAAAATTTTGCATTGAGAAATGTGAAAATTGATCTCTTGTAATCTTTAAATTGTTAGATGAATTGCTCTTACTCCAAGCTATCTTTTCATGCTAAAACGACTTAACACCATGGGGTATTTATTGTTGTTGTAATTAATTGAATGTTACAGCCATCAGGGCTGCAACAAAACCCTCTCTCACTCAATTGTTTACTTACTTTTTCACCGTAGAAATTGTGTTTGAATATTGCAAATTGATCTACTCTTCAAGGGCTATAAATTGGCATGTTTATTTTCTAATTTCTGTGGTGAAAACTTGCTGCTGTAACAAATGATTGCTACAGCCATCTAGGGCTGATTATATTTTTCTGATAACACTTGAGTACAGCCTGTCTCAACCGTCAAAGTTGTGGTTTAAATGTTGGAAATTTATTTACTAGTCACTAGCCTTCATTTGCTATGATTTGTTAGTAATTTTGACGGTAAATTCTTGCAGCTGTTACTATTTTCTCTTGCTGATGTATACTGTTATCTGCTGCAAATTTTGGGAAAGCAAGGCTTCTTGTGGTTTTCCCTAGTGTTCCGGGGTTTAATTTCATGATTTTTGGTCTTGGGATATTGGCTCTATCATTGGTTTTGCAGGTTATCGATCAGCTTATCTCTTCTCTTCCAAAGTCATCATTCTCCAAACTTTAAGCACCCTCATCTAGTGACCAAAGGATGGATCCTTTACAAACCCTTGCCTTATACTCTTCATCCCCCCAAGGTCACCCAGGAAGCCTCCCTAGTGGTGGAATCATCCATCACTAAAACGAGGGGAGTAATTGTTAAGGTGACAGTGGTTCTTACTCCCAGTTGTGTCCCACATTTGTTGCTTGTGGTCGGCTTTGCCCAAGCGACACTTTGTGTGATAACACAGTACAATGAGTACCATCTCGCATTATGCTTCTTATGTCTACCACTCCCCCAATAGAGTACTTATGTTCTCACTAAAGCATTAAAGAGTTATTTATTTAAATATTGTGATATGAAAGTGGCATGTGTGGACAGTTACTGGTTATACTTATCAATGCCTTGAGGGCCATTTATTAAGATCTTTGCTAATAAGCAGGTACCATGTTGTGCACTAGTTTTAGAGATATATGTTACTTCTTTCTTTCCAAATCAATCTCTGGAAAAGAACAAGATATCACTTATATTGCACAAGAGAGATTTGCAAGTGCCAGCAACACAGCTGCAGAGAGCACAGCCCTTTTCTGAAACCCGAATTCCTTTTTGTTTTCTAACCGACTTTAGTAGGATTTTCAGATTTCGTCAACGGAGAAATGACAGTAATTCAACAAGATTTTTTAGAAGTGACAAATATATGATCACAACACTGCTGGATACATTAAAGGCTCTGTGATTTGCCCCCTAGAATTAAGTGGAAGATGTATTCAACTATTTGCATCCACAGAACTATAACATCAAAATAAAAGAAAAATCTTGAAGGTTTTACAAAAGCATCATATTGGACAAACCCAAAGACCAACTCACTTAAAGCATGAGCTAGGCAGAATCCCTACTATAAGTTTATCCAAGAGGATCAAGAAACATCAACAGCATACCTGGATAAATGCTTCTGACTGCTTGACAAACACTTTGTCTGATTCATCTGCTTCTTTTTTTTCAGATGCCCATGATAAGATAGCCTTTTCAGTCAAAATTTCCTTGTCATAAAGTACTTCCAAAACCTGCAAAATGAACAAGTACTCGCATCAATGTTGAATTTCTAAATAGTTCACATTTGATAAAACATAAAACAATTCCTGCGGCTACTAAGGGATGAATGACTTTCTCTCTCTCTCATTTTGATTATGTACTTCCATACAGTCTATATCAGTCACAATTGGCAGTAGCACTCTCTCTCTCTGTAGCTTAAAGGTCCCTCCTCTCTTGTTGGAATATCAGCACTCCAATTTTGGGAGTCAAGTTTAATAGCGTGACGGTAATTAAGTGGTGGTAATTAAATCAATTAGGTAGCACTACCTGATGTATGAATAAAAGGTGATTTACCTTATTGTATTAATGACGGTTGATGATTACAGCTTCGTGAGACATCCTCCAGGACACAGACTAAGTGAGTCAGCCTGTGAGAGAGCCCATGAGTTAGGTGTGCCCATGAGATGGGTGTGTCGTTCCTCTCTGAGACTGAGATGGGACACTGTGTGCCCCTATGTGGGGTGAGGATGCCCGTGAGATGGGTGTATCAATGTGTATGCCCCTGTGTGGGGTGAGGATGCCCATAAGATGGGTGTGTCGTTTGAGATGAAATAATGTGTACCCCTGTGAGGGGTGAAGGTGCCCATGTGATGGGTGTATCGTTCTCCTCTGTGTAGAGAGTTGAGACGATGTAGTACTCCAGATGATTCTCCTGTGAGACTCAGTGAGATAGAGATCTGTTGAGTAGGACATCCCTGTGGCTGAGCACAAGTGGACATGCCCCTAGTGGTTGAGCACTAGTGGGTGTGTGAGATCCCTTGCTATATTGTCTAAGAGGAAGATTTATCTATAACCCTAATTGTGATGTAAAGGGTACAGGTCGGCCCCACCATAAAGTGAAAGATAATTAATGTAAAAGATAATTAATATTGTAATTATTAATTATATTCTGAGTTATTGAGGTCGGCCTTGTTGTGCCAATAGACACCACTTTTGATGTGTCCAATCTAGTATAAATAAAGGTGATTTCCCCATTGAGAAAACACACAACACACATGTGATTTTGGAAATTTCAGCAAGTACATATTCTAGGGCTGAAGTGCGCACCTCTCTTGGGAGCTTGCTTCTTGGTTTTGGAGAGCACCCTTTTGTGTGCTAGGTCTATGGTGTGGGAGGTCTTTCTCTTGAGAATATAGCAAAGGATTGCTGGGTTTTCTTCCCTTGTTGAGAAGGGTTTCCCAGGATATTTTTTGTGTTCTTGTGCATGGTATTTCTTCTTGTGATCTTGGTTATTGCAGCAATAGTGAATGGTGTAGCTGCATTTGTTTATGGTTCAAGTACATGACTAAAATGAAATAAACCTCATGCTTCAGCCTAGCATAGTGAAAATTTAACATCCCTCTTGGTAAAACACTATATTCCACTTCTCCCATTCATTTGTGTATTGTTATTTTTTCAGCAGAGTATCAAAGCATGATACGTTTCTGAAGCCATGATCAAATTAGTAAAAAAAAAAAAACTGCAGGGCCCCAAAAAGGCTATAACAGTCAAACACAAGCCTGAGACTGGACATGGACCTACCAATTAGAGACACAGTTTAAATAAATGATCAAATTGATATAGACTTTTCTTTGAAAGGGAAATATTTAAATTTCTACAGTTAAAAACTATGAGAAAAATTAAGAAGGGAGTAAACAAAAATTGAAAAGCTTCTAAAGTTAATTTGAGAATATTACAACTGAAAAATACTTTGAAGGCAGAGGCCATGCAGAAGGGCAATCAAAAGTTTTGTGGGTGCCTGCAGACAGATGAACCCACCTGACCATGCACAGATGTTCGAATGGCATCATAAAAAATGCATTGCACTGTAGCGGGAAGCAGATCTGGATGAGTTAAAGCACTACAAAACGACGCCCTGAAATCTGCAATTCCCAAAATCAAGTACTATCTACATAGCATCTGCAGGAGAGGCTGCACAACGAAAGATAACCTAAAAACTACGACCAAGATAGAACCAAGCATCCCACAGCAGAGAAAAAATCTGTTTATCTTGAACGATGCCAGACTGAGAGCAGATGGAACCATTATTTGAAGCCCGCCTTTTTTTTTAAATAACAAAGTTTTATATGCTATCTAACACCAACATGTCAGATGAACATGTCTGAGACACAGAAAAATTTCATCAGATCTAGAGACAGAATTCAGTCTGATTCAGAGAGCTGTAGATACTAGAAACTGAAATCCAACATGAACAGTTTGAATCCATGACCAGAAGAAAGACACAGCAGACCACATTTGAGCAGACACTGACTGTTTGTCATTCAGCATGAACAGAAAAATCAGCCAACTGAAATTTGTCAAAAGATGTAATATCCCCATTTTTGGATTCCCTTCTTCTGTAATTGGAGATGACCTTATGGGTTTATGTCAGCCTGACCAAAGGGGTAATTTGAGGTTAAGAGTGAGCTCGGAGGGTTTGGAAGAGTTATATGATGTTTTCAGAGGTCCGCTTATCATCTTTCATCATCGGGATCATTCATGCGCAGTCAGATTTTGATTCCGTTGCATTTCGACCGTTCCCATTATTTGGGAGTATTATTGAGCATAATTTAATGGATTTCACTAAGGTTGTCATTTTAATAAATTATCTATGAGGGGCACCTTGGTGTAATAGTTCGTTGGAACCGGAATGAAGAGCTTTAAATGTTGGAGAGGATGAAAAGTGACTTCCAGAGCCCGGAAAATGTTTTAAAGTCAAATAAATCATTTTTTGGAGTAAAAGGGTTCATAAATTGATAAAGTGATTTTACTAAAGAAAAATTAAAAAGTCACTTGAGGGTAAAAAGGTAAAAGGGTCAACAAAAAGGTGAAAGGAGAGATAAAAGAAAGATGAGAGCTCATTCTCTCATTATGTTGATGATTATTTCTGATATTGATTTGGAAAGCTCTTGGAGCCTTTGGGGATTGGAGTGAAACCAATGTGTGTGGATTGGTTTCGGTGGTGAAAGATTCCACCCTAGCTAATCAAGTTTCGGTGGTGAAAGATTCCACCCTAGCCATTTGGTGGGGAAGGCCATTCAGGTTTTCCACTTGTATTCATCTTGAAGAGGTTGATCCATTGTTTGCAGGAGCTTCGGATTTTTGTGGGAGCCATATTTTGTGAGAGTAGGCCGAGTTCTATCGATGGGGGTCATGTGGCTTGAGAAGGCTGAGTTTTCTATTGTGCAGGTCGAATTCTATGAGTGAGAGCAAGTTTCCTTGGTATAAAACCAATTTTTGGTGTGTAGGTCGAGTTTTTTATTTGTTGGCCTTGTTCCTTGCTCTTGGGAAGTTGGGTTTCCTTACTAGTCGAGTTTCTTCATTATTGGGCAAGTTTCCTTGTTAGAGGGCCGAGTTTTCCTCTATTGTGGACTGAGTTTTCTTAGCCGGGCAGAGATCTTTGTGGTGGAGTTCGTGGTTGTTCTTTGTTGAGATTTGGGTACCTTGGAAAGTGGTCCCCTTGTGTTTGTGAGTCTCTAAGCATAAAGGGAGAGACTATTACCCTTATACCTTTACTTTATGTTCTAATTTCACAATGACTTTGGAGACTTAAGTCATAAAGTGAAATTTCTCACTTAAGACATAAAGTGACAATTAATTCACAAGTGGGTCAATTAATAGACATAAAGCAAACTATGGAAACTTAAGTAAAGTGGGTTTCTAAGTGAGATTTATGAGAAGTGATCTCACCCATTGATTAAACTTGGCTAGATCTAATTTAAGCCATTGATCTTTTAGGGTTTGGCCTACGAGAGGCTAAACGAGGCAAAAGGGTAAGGATGAGGCTCATTCTTCACTTATTCACTTGGAGATTAGAGTGGAGAGGAGAGGAAGAGAAGAATGAGGGTTACAAGGGGCAAAGGAGGCACACTTAGAGCATGAGGGCACAAGCTACCTTGAAGGAGCTTTCATGGATGGCGCAAGTATGAGGCTTGGAGAGGGTGCGCTCTATTGTGAGGGAGCTACTTCTTGGAGAGGGTGCGCACTAAGGCTTTGAGGGTGCGCTCTATTGTGAGGGAGCTACTTCTTGGAGAGTGCATTGTCTGAGAGGGGACGCTACCTTGTGGCAAAGGGAGTGCAAGCATCTTCAAGCAAGCAAAGGATTCCAAGAGGGCACAACTATGGTTCTAGCAATAAAGCCCCTCTTAACTGTTTTTGTTGAGATTTGGATACCTTGGAAAGTGGTCCCCATGTGCTTATGAGTCTCTAAGCACAAAGGGGGAAGACTATTACCCTTGTACTTTACTTTATGATTCTAATTTCACTTTGACTTAGGAGTTTTAAGTCAAAAGTGAAATAT
>ML788008.1:351342-363913 GCA_009831015.1 Picea engelmannii
GGGAGTAGTTGTTGTGATGAGACATCTCTTGCTTCCAGCCTCATTGCTGTGACATAAAGCAAGATGATGTGATGTGACTAGTACTGTGCTTCCGACTGGATAGCTGTGACGTAAAGCCAGTCTTGTATCCTGCTTCCGACCTGATGGTTGTGACGTAAAGCAGGACGAGTACCTTGCTTCCGACCTGATGGTTGTGACATAAAGCAAGATGATGTGATGAGACTAGCATTGAGCTTCCAGCTGGATAGTTGTGACGTAAAGCTAGTCTAGTATCCTGCTTCCAACCTGATGGTTGTGACGTAAAGCAGGACGAGTACCTTACTTTCGACCTGATGGTTGTGACGTAAAGCAAGATGATGTGATGAGACTAGCACTGAGCTTCCAACTGGATAGTTGTGACGTAAAGCCAGTCTAGTATCCTGCTTCTGACCTAATGGTTGTGACGTAGAGCAGGACAAGAATATTGCTTCAGGCTTGACAGTTGTGACGTAAAGCAAGACTATGAGATGAGACTAGAACTGTGCTTCCGGCTTGATAGCCGTGACGTAAGGCCAGTCTAATATTATTATGATGAGCCAGCCTTGTGCTGTGATGATGATGATGATGTATCAGTTTTATACTAATACATATTTATGCAGATAATGATTGCATTCCCTTGAGAATGACGATGTTGCCGATGAAGAAAACGTCCGATGATTTATAGATACGCCAGTCAGTGTTCCAAGATGATATTGATGATGTTGTCCTCTCACCCACTTGATGTTGTTGATGAAGTTGTCCTCTCTCTCTCGCCTGATGTTGTCGAAGAATACCCTTCTTGTTAAGGGGGAGTGTTAAAATAATGTAACTGCAAAGTGTATTCTTATTATTATTTGATATAGTATTCATTGGATCAATCCCCATTGTGGATTGATCATGTCGTCTATTGTAAAAGGACCAAATCCCCTTTTGCAGATTGGTCATAATGAAATTGTAAAAGGCAAAAGAAGAAGTCGGCCACAGAATATATCAAGAGGCCTCGAAATATAATAAAGGTGGTTATAACCACCCAGTTGGAGAAGTCGGCCCTGCCAATGAAGAGACACTTCACACGTGCCAGTCTTGTATAAATAAGGAGGCTAGCGCCTCACTTAGACACAACAACTCACTTGCTCATTGAGAGACAAGTTTCGGAACTACAGTTAGAGAAGAAGGAGAGAGAGTGACGCATCTTTGGGAGAGGATCTTCTATATTAGTTTGAGTTATCTCTTGGCATTGTATTGGCTATAATAAGGAATTTTTGCTAGGTTTTCTTCCCCTAGAGGGTTTCCCAAGATAAATGTTGTGTCTCTTGTGATTGTGTATTTCTCAGTGATCTTGTATTATGCTATTGTTATCTATTGAAATGCAAAGAACTATAATAATGCCTTAAACATTAACAGGAGCGTCAGCAGATCGGCATTTGGCAGGGAGCGCAGTTAAGGAGGCAAAAGCATGGTTCGAGAGGTCGGGAGTGCGGGTCGGAGCGCAGTTCGGGGACGCTCCCGCTCGGAGCACGGTTCGGAGTCCGGACCGTGAGGGGGAGGACAGTTCGGCAACCAGGCTCAAACATATGTGGGCCCATGTCATCAGTATCCTTGAGTGGGTACGAGTATTATATCACATTCATCAATGACCATTCTAGGAAGACCTGAATTTATTTCATGAAGACCAAGGACGAGGTCTTCAGTCGATTCCAAGAGTTCAAAGCTCTTGTTGAGAACTAGACGGGGAGAAAGATCAAGACACTAAGATCGGACAATGGAGGAAAGTACACCTTGAAGGCCTTCAAGGATTTATGTGCAAGTGTTGGGATAAAGAGGGAGTTGATTGTTCCATACAACCCACAACAGAACGGGGTGGTGAAAAGGAAGAACATGGCCATTGTTGGGGCTGCGAAGGCTATGTTGTATGATCAGGATCTTCCTAGATTGTTATGGGCAGAGGCTTGCAGCACTGCAGTCTACATACAAAACAAGAGTCCTCACAGGGTATTTGGGAGGAAGACTCTAGAAGAGGTATTCACGGGGAAGAAACTAGAGATTGGACACTTCAGGATATTTGGGTGGCTAGTCTATTGTCATGTCCCCTTAGTGAAGAGGATGAAGCTCGAGGCTACTGCTAAGAAGGGGATCTTCGTTGGATACAGTGAGACTTTGAAGGCATATCACATTTACATTCTAGCTTTGAGGAAGACTATGGTCAGGAGGGATGTGAAGTTTGAGGAGGATAGAGCCTTAAGTAAGGCTCATGGGACTGTTCCAACAACAAGAGGAGATCAAGAGCTTGAGACTCAAAAGGAAGAGGAGACGCAGGTACAGGTACAGGTGAAGATGCTCATACTTCAAAGCAAGATGAGGAGCAGGAGCAGGAGGCTCCACCAGTACAGGATACTCCTTCATCATCTAGGAGGAGGAAGACTAGATGGGTTGAGTCGACTTTGAGAGAGGCAGAGGAGTATGTGGGTGCTCCTAGGACTTCTATCAGGGAGAGTAGAGCACCACAAAGATTTTCCAGTTACATGACTCTAATAAGCGAGTTGTTAGAGGTTGAGACTTCCAGCTTTCAGGAGGCATCACAATAGCAGGTGTGAAGAGATGCCATGGTGGAAGAGTATGCTTCCATCATGAAGAATGATGTATGGGAGGTTGTGCCCCGGCCAAAGGAGAAATCAATGATTGGCTCAAAATGGATCTACAAGATCAAGCACGCTGCAGATGGTAGTGTGGAGAAAATCATATCTTGGTGAATTTGCAAATTTTATGTGTCATTTCATAGTTATTTAATGTGAAGGTATCAATCCTCTAAGTAGATTTCTTTTCTTTTCCCAGTCTATTATCATTGTGCTAACCCTGCAGGTTCCCTCCAAGTGTATTTGATCAACTTTTTCCACTATTTAGGACCACTTTACACGTTGTCCAAGACAAAACAACTCGTTGGTTTTTTGGGTTTTTCAGACCTTAAATCAGCAACAAGGCGCTTCATTATGCCTAGGGACTCCCCCCAGAGGCTAGCAAGGTCTAGCCCAGACGGAGAGGGGTTTAGCTCGTGACATTTGGGGTTATTTCTCCTTGAATTAGCCAAGTTTTTACCACTGTCATAACAGGTTTATCAACTCAGATTGGAGGGTAGAAATTTGTGCTAACAGGGATTCATTCGGTTCATTGTTAAAGTAAATCTTTGCATCTTGTAGCTTAATGAAAATTAAGATTTACCTAGGCTATCCTTGTAATCAATCGCATATCAAAGGGATACCCCCCTTGGCCTCTTAAGAGCCATACAAAAGTGAAGGGGTTTTTCTATTGAGGTGGTCGGAATACAACTCCCATCCGTTACCCCAAGGTGGCATCTGTGGATTGGGCTAGATGCTAATTTAGGTAATAACACCTCTTTATATAAGAGCTCTCACTTATTCCTGCATAATTTGGAAATCTGTTTTGGACTAATAATGGCACATGAGTGAATGGCATAATTACATCTTCTCCATCTTGTTCAAACCCTCTTGCTCTTTCATCATGACTCCATTTCCCAATTGGATAGACACTAGTCTTGGCAGTCCATCGTCCCTTTATTTCTAAAGAATAACATGAACTTTTTTTCTAGGGTTGTTTCCCCCTTTGTGCTGGAAAAGAACCAGCCTAAAGTGAGAGAAAGTTATTGTGGTGATAGTGGGCAACCTTCCTAAGGGTCTTTAGGGTTGCATTTCATTCAAGGACTTGAATATCTTTGAGTGCAAGTCTAGGAGGTAACAAACCCTATGTTTATTGTGGTGTTACACTTATCGCGATATTATCGGAATTATCGCGATAATATTACCAAAACCCACCTCGGCGATAATATCACCGGTAATAATCGTGATAATTGAAATTTTGAATTTATCGCGATAATATGGAAATGATCGCCCTGTTTGCATCAATATCACCTTATAACCAAATTCTTGGTCTTTTAACCCTCATTTTGCAAAAGTGAGTTTTTCCTCACACAAATTGACCAAAACTATTGGCAATTTAATGGTAATGTTAAATTCTTAAAGTAAACACTGACATTTCCTTTATCTAAGTGGACATTTCCTTTATCTTTCCTTTTTGACATTACCTTTATCTAAGTTGACATTTCCTTTATCTTTCATTTTCATCCTTTTACTTCAATTTTTAACATTACCATTAATTGTTTCAAGATGTTTGAGAGTGATTCCAACATCAATGGACTTCATATGGAGAAAGTAGAATTTATAATCCCATTCAAAATTCAGCGGACTTAAGAGTTTTTAGGATTTCAAGATTGGTAGGATTGCAACATTTTCATTGGATTCTAACACGTGTGAGGGTATGGGATTGGCATTTAATCAAGAGCACCAAGCCCTTTATGTACCTTGATGTTGGTGGTATTGATTGTTGAAGTCTTATGTCAAGGCCTTAGCAAAAATGCACCCTTCACTCAAACCAAAATCATTGATTAAGCATGTTAATCTTTTTCTACCATATTATAAGGCTTGGTTTAGGTAGTTTCATCAAAATAGGGTGGTGTTGACTAATGTCCCTAGAGGATTGAGCTAGAGGCAAAGGGTGATATTAATGATGAGGATCCCAATATAAGCGATGGTTGAACATTGCTTGTCATTTATGTTTTTCATTTAAATGATCTTTCCCATTTGATTATAACGCTTTCTTTCAAAATTTCAACAATTTTATGGAATCATGGTTTGGAATCTTTAAAATATAATTTTTTCATTAAAATTTAAATATTTTATGTATTTTTTAGAAAAACAAGTCATTGAAATCAGATCGGTCTAAGTCAATCCAAGTCCAAGTCTTAAAACATTGGATTGAGCTTTGAGGATACTATGATCATTTTCCATCAAGCAAACAAGGGGAAATCCATTGTTTTCATTGCCATGATTCATCTTATGAGATCATTTATTTTTGTTTAGATGTGATACCCTACCTAAGTGGGCCTAATGGTTAAGAACATGTGTTTCCTCTTAAGAGGTCATAAGTTCAAATCCAAAGTGGGGTAGGGTATGTATACCTCCATAGAATTTAGCAGTCAAATCATTGCACGGAGTGGCTCCCTTGTCCCATAAACAAAGGGTTCTCATACACCAATTTGGTGTTTGGCTTGGTCGTGACCTTAAAATTAGATTATATTATATTATATTATATCCTATGAGGACTTATGACTCAGGACAAATATCATATTTTAGTATCGATGTTTGATGTACCATTTGACATCTTATATATCAATTTTAATTTTATATTTGTGTAACAATGTGTTTGTTTGATGTTGATGTTGCTTTCAAAGTTTAGAAATTTGAAAAAAAAACGATTATTTTTGTATTTTTTCATGTTTACTGATAATTTCTGATATTTTCCCCAATATTGCCAATAATTTCAATTTTTGACCGCCAACGATAAATTCCCAATAACAATAAATGTAACTTTGGTTTATTGTCTTCAAATTTTTAAAACTAGGTGAATTGTGTAAAGCTCATTTTATATTCTGACATATATAACCTAATCTATAAATCTAATTTTGGACACTAAGTAATGTAACGCTATATAGGATTTAATATGTAGATGAGATTTTATTAATTTGTTCAATGCTACAAACATAATAAAAATGATAATAAATATAACAATTGTAATAATAAATAAAACCATCTAATTAAATCAAGAGGCACGTACCTCTTCATCAAGAGGCATGTACCTCCTCACCTCGTGACCAGTCAATGCTATATAGCAAACCGTCACGAGGGTAGTGTAACCATCTTCTTTATCATTATCAATATTCAGAATTATTCATTTTCTCCAGTGAATAACAGTTTTCATGTTACAGTGGTATCAGAGCTTTCCTTCTAATCCAGTGTCTGCCATTAATATTCCCCCCCCCTGTGCCTTTTTTCCCCTCATTAAATTAACCCCCCACCCGTACCCTGTTCCTAACCCCGCAGACCCACAACCCGTAACCTGTTCCTAAATCATAGCCCTCCCCCCAAATCCCTCCCAGCTCGCGTAACCCCAACCCTCCTCAAAACTATCGTAACCTTCCCCGTAAATTATGTGCCCTCACACAACCCCCTTGACACCCCCACGCCCCCGCACACTTTGCATTCCCCAACATCCCCGCACACTCTACATCCCCCCGCGTCCCCACACTCCACATCCCACCCTCCCGTCGACAACCTCGCATCCCCACAGGCTCCACATCCTACCCCCCTCGACACCCTTGCTCAATCCACAGCCAACCGCTCCACACATGTCCCATCCCTGTCCCCTACCTCCCAGCCTTTCATTACCATTCGCGAATTCTTGTAAAGTCGTGCCCCCATTCTCACCCTCACTTAAATTACATTAATTATAAGAGACATATTAATTATAATATATATATCTTATGTTAATTTATTATATATGATATATATAATATCTATATATACATATATAAATAAAATAAAATTAATATAAATAAATATTAATAATTAATATTTAAATAAATAAAAATAGAAAATCACAAGGATGGTCAACAACGAAGAACTTAAGGCCAATGTGAACAAATGCAGAGATGATGTCAACAATGTAAGGTACCAACTTAACAATGAGGAAAAAACGCAAAAAGAAACGAATGAAAAAATCGATAAATTACTCGATATCGACAACAAAATTGATCGGTTAATACAGCAAAGAAAAATATTATTGGTGTTTTCCGAAAACGATAAAAATGAAACAAAAATAATACTTGATGAACATAGTGAAAAAATTGAACAATTAACGGAACGTGTCAAGGCCTTATTCGCAGAACCCTTAGCTTATCGAAGACCACCACTAAGTCCTGAAATACCATAAATAAATTCAAAAAATCAAGGAAATCAGGAAATTCCAAAGGAAAATCTTTCGAGAAATTTGCACATTCCCAGATTCCAAGGCAGAGATTACCAAAAATTTTAAAAAAAATTACCAAAGTATGATGGTAAGGACCATAGAGGAGTTGTTGTTTGGATAAACAAAATGGATGGAATTTTGAATCAAACCCCCCGCTAGGCGAACGAGAGAAGGTAATGACAGCCTCTAACAATCTAGAAGGAGAAGCTTATGATTGGTACCTTTGGTGGTCCAGGGAATGTGATGCTCGGTCATTCCACTGGAAAAAATTTACAACAACCCTACTTAAAAGATTTCATGGTGACCTGTATAACAAGTTCGTGTATCTCAAACAGAAGGGAAACGTAAACGATTATACTCACAAATGGGAGGTTCTAGGGACAAGGCAATGCGGATTCACAGATGAGCAGCTCATTAAAATGTACATATGTGGTCTAAAAGATTACATTTGTAGTGAAATTGAACTATGGAATCCTAAAACAATTGAGGATGCAAGACACGCAGCAAGGCTAATAGAACAAAAAAACAAGTTCAATAAACCAGCATTCAGAAGTCCAGAAAGGTTAAATAAATATTCAGACGATAGAATGAAGAAATGCACTACAGACAAACCTAACAAGTATCTACCACCTCATTTGAGGGAAGGTCGAGCCAGTCATCAAGACTCAAATAAAAAATGGGAAACCAAATGCCGATATTGTGGAGACAAATGGTCGCCTAGGCACAAATGCAACAATAAAAAATTATATTCTTGTAAAGCAGAGAAAGAATCAAGCACATTTGACAGTGATTTAGATAACGAAAGTGAAGAGGAAGGTGAGGCCCCCAATACAGAAATTGATCAGGCTATGCCCAAGATATCCCTGGCTGGAATAATAGGAATAGCACAACCGCAAACGTTAAAACTAAAAGGGCACGTAAAAAAAGAAAATGTCACCATTCTAGTCAATACAGGGAGCACCCATAATTTCATAGATGTAAATGTTGCAAAGAAATTAAACCTATTCGTATATCCGGCCACGAATATAAGAGTAATGGTGGCAAATGGAAAAAAATTTGATGACGTAGGAAAATGCCACAAGATCAAGCTTCAAGTAGCAGATTACGAATTGGAATCTGGATTCTACATCGTACCCTTGGGAGGAATAGACGTCGTCTTGGGAATTCAATGGTTACAAATGTTAGGGACCTATTATGCAAATCACCAAAAACAATTTATAAAATTCAAATGGGAAGGAAGACAATACAAATTATATGGATTCAAGCCACCTCCCACCCAAATTATATCCTCACAACAAATGGAGAAACTAATTCGAAAAGGAGCACCCGCTTAAGTGGCACATTGTCATCAGATGGAGTTATTAACAACAAAAATAGTCAAATCTCAACATCCAGAGATTCAAACATTAATCCAAAAATACGACAAGGTATTCCAAGACTTACCTATGAAGCTGCCACCTAATAGAAACATATAACATTTAATCGAGGTTAAGCTAGATTCAACACCAGTTAATATTAGACCTTATCGATATCCTCACCACCATAAGACGAAAATAGAAAGGCTAATTCAAGACCTATTGAAATGTGGGGTTATTACGACAAGCAGGAGCCCATATGCAGCCCCAACAATACTGGTTCGGAAAAAAAGGATGGATCTTTCATACTATGTATAGACTATCAAGATTTAAATAAAATAACTATAAAAAACAAATTCCCTATACCCTTCATAGATGAGTTGCTAGACAAACTCCATGGAGCTAAATACTTCTCAAAATTGGATTTAAGATTAGGTACTACCAAATTTGAGTAAGATTAGAAGATGTACAAAAAACTGCTTTTCAAACACACGAAGGCCATTATGAGTTTAAAGTCATGTCATTCGGTCTAACCAATGCACCAGCTACCTTCCAAGCAACTATGAATCAACTTTTTCACCCCTACTTAAGAAAGTTCGTATTGGTCTTCTTTGATGATAGTCTTATTTACAGTAAAACTTGGAAGGAGCATATGAAGCATTTAGAACAGGTACTTTCTCTCTTAGAGAAAACTCAGTTCTATGCAAAACTATCAAAATGTTCCTTTGGTAAAAGAAGAAGTAGAATACCTTGGTCATGTCATATCTCGAGAAGGAGTCAAGGTGGACACTAAAAAAATAAAGGCAATCACAAAATGGCCCAAACCAAAGAACATATCAAAACTAAGGAGATTCCTTGGATTAACGGGTTATTATCGAAGATTTATCAAGAACTACACTCACTTGACAACACCCTTGTCAAACTTATTAAAGAAAAATTCCTTCAAATGGGATAATAGTGCACAAGAATGTTTTGAAACATTAAAAAGGGTTACGTCGTCTACACCTGTGTTAGCAATGCCAGATTTTGCAAAACCCTTTGTAGTAGAATGTGATGCATCAGGAATTGGAATATGAGCAGTACTAATGCAAGATGGCCACCCAATAGCATTTGAAAATCGAAATCTCAACAGAAAGGAAGAGTTAAAATCTACCTATAATAAGGAAATGTTAGCTATTATGCATGCATTAACTAAGTTGCGACAATATCTCTTAGGAAGCAAATTTTCAATATGTATTGATCACAATGGTCTCCAATACTTACTAAGACAAAAAGCATTGTCCACGGAACAACAAAAGTGAATGGAGAAACTTTTCACCTTTGATATGGAAATAATACACAAAAAAGGGAAAGACAACATAGTTGTTGATGCACTATCACGAAAAGATGAGGAAGTAAAAGCTTATGCAACAACAGTAGTCATTCCAAATTGGTTGGATGAGATTCGAGTTGAGTATGCCAAAGATCCTGAATCTAATTCCATAATCAATAATTTCGACCAAAACCCCAAATTTGAATGGAAAATGACATTTTATGGTACAAGAACAGAATCTACTTAATTCCATCCTCAAAATTTAAAATGAAAGTCTTAAGGGAGTCACACAGCTCCCCAGCATCAGGACATGTAGGTTTTTTCAAAACCTATTATAATGCACGACAATCATTCTATTGGAAAGGAATGAATAAGGATATTCAAAGATTTGTTGTCGAATGTGAAATATGTCAAAGGAATAAAAATGAAAATGTTATGACTCCAGGATTACTTCATCCCCTATATATTCCTGAACAAAAATGGGAAGAGATCTCAATGGATTTCATTGAAGGGCTACCAATGTCTGATGGGAAGGAGAAAATTTTTGTTGTGGTCGACAGATTAACCAAATATGCACATTTCATGGCGGTAAGAAAAACCGACTCAACAAAACAAATTGCAGATGTTTTTCGCAAAAACATTTATAAGTTACATGGGTTTCCAAAGGTAATTGTCAGTGGGTACTGTAACAATCTTCTTTATCATTATCAATAAAATATCAACATTCAGAATTATTCATTTTCTCCAGTGAATAACAGTTTTCATGTTACATTAAATATGCTTATTAAGTTATTTGTAAAAAAAATCTTGATAAAAAAAATTTTAACTTTCTTGTTTCCCCATTTCCTAAGATATTGGGGGGGCATGTTTCCACGTCATCGCCGATTTCCAACATAGATTCAGAGTCTAAATTAAGTCTAGAGACTAGACCTTTTGAAAACCCATTAAAAAGGATATCAAAAGGCCTTCTCAAGACTAAAACAGAAAGACCTTGGGAGACAAGAGTTTTCCGGCAATAAAAACCTACATTACAGGGTGCCATGTGAAATTGATTGGCAATCAGAGAATCCATGGGAGAATAATATACAAAAATATGAACCAAACCAGCATGTGGATATACTCCCTATCTTCACTTCCATAATTCCAAATTCTGGAAGCTTTTTTCTCTGAAAACAAATATATCCTACAAGGTCATCAATTTGGATTAACATCTTACAATAAAGATTTCCAGTTTGTATTCAACTGCATCTTTACAATTATTCTAATACACAGTCCTCTAAATAGTATTTCTGATTCAGGTACTCTACCTTTCCATTTCAGTATCATTCTTTACCGAGAGGAAAAGGACTGAGATCAATCAAATTGTTCTGTTAAAAGATTAATCTGCACTTACCTTTGTGAAAATTGGAGCAAACTCTTTCCCGGTTTCCAGGCAAATTTCTTCAAACTTCAAGAGCACTTCAACCTACACCGTTTACAGTGATAATGTTCTAAGTCTTATAAGCATAATTGAGTGAAAAATATTACATCAGAAACAAAATTAATCTCTGTTACACTGATGATGACAACATGAGAATAAAATTTTAAATAGCTCTTAGTCCTTGAGTTGCAAAAAAACACCACAAGAAGAAATAAATTACACTAGCAAATTAGGCTTACTTTTTGGTTCACGGTCTGATTTCACAAATACAAGGAAAATATATTATCTCCTGAAAAACACAAATGGCCAATCTGTCTAACAACTTGGAAACAACAAAAGGAACATTTACTTTGCTATAAGGAATGTGTTCAGATAGAGGACAACACATAAGCTTAAAAAATGCCTAATCCTTAGGTGAAAAATACATCAACATTATAAAGAGATGAATTATTCTCTTCAAAGAATTGATCAATCCAACCCAAAAATAAAAAATCAACTAGGGCATTCCAAATGCATCAATTTTGCCTTTATCTTCACAATGTCCATTGTCACGTGGGGGCCATTCCACTGTTGGTCGTGTTCCACGAACACTGTCACCCACTCCTACTCCTCTTCTTCAAAGATCATGGGAGAAGAAACTAGAAGTTCTCGTGGTAAGAGGAAAAATTAGAGCATAGTACTTAGTACTTGCTACTATATACTAGATCTCTTTTTATGTTTCCTGTTTAGAAGTAGTCTCTAGAACTTAGTACTTTGTCTTGACTATTTATTATGGCTTATTCTGTAAACAATGAAGTTATGAACATTATATGACAGTTTACCTTTCAAGTTTGAAGTTTGAAATTTGAACTATTGATTGAATCTTACAACTCTTTGGTAATGAACATGATGCTCTAGAGTCTATTTCGTTTTGTGGTTGATGTTGTATGTTAGTATGTTACAATCTATTGCTGACAAATGTTTATGATTGTTGTTATATATGTACTAAATGGTTGATGCTTTAATGATCATCACTAATCCATTAGTTAAATGATCTTATATCTATGTTTTCATGTTTTTTGCAATTGATTCGACATTCTGCATGCTTTTTTATATATATGCATCAAAATATATATTTTTTATGTATTATATAAAAAACACTCATGAAACGCTCCCACTCCCAGATATTTTTGAAAATTGTCGCTCCTGCTCCTGCTCCCACTTTCACTCCCCGCTCCTAACAGCCTTGATCTCTTCTACATGATCACCCTCATGGGTCTTGTTGTCGTCCTAATACACACTTGCTAACGTGAGCTAAGTCCAACTCACTTAGTGTGTCCTCGGAGACACAGAGTCTAGGTTCCAAGTCCACACTGTCACCTTGACTGGAACCTCTTCCTTCTAGGCTTACTCCTAGGGAAGCCAAGGGGGGTAGTCCCTAGTTACTAGATTAATTTTAATGTTAATGTTCTAGGAGTTAGTTCTAATTTGTTATAGGCCAAAGGGGAAAACTAGCCTAAGATGCTAAGGCAGCAATGCAAAGTGCAAGTCTAATCTATATGTGAATCAGCCCTTTCCCTAAGTCAACTAAGACTAGTGCCTAAGGTTGGG